>JABMDO010001326.1:0-16105 GCA_014851415.1 Cnaphalocrocis medinalis
GCGACTACTTAATTTACAGCTTGAATGCTTACGTCAGAAACCTGGGTATCAGATCAGGCAACCAATCAAAGGTTTACTTACCTCTTACACTTTCTTGTGTATGTCCACTGCTGATGATCGTATGCATTCAGCTGTGGACACATTTGTAAAAGGCATTGACGTACTCGGTAATCCGAAAGGACGTGGGATTTAGGCCTACTAATTACTACTTTATATGCTTTATTCACTTACTACCTTCTGTACTCAACGAGGTACCTACTTAGTTTTTGTCTTAATATATCAGCAGAGCATATTAACAGACACTTGTCAATTTCCATAAAGATCACACACGTAATGAATAAACAATAAAGCACTTTCAATTTTTCTCACAAAAGAAAATATTCAAGCCGACTCTCACCATCTCATTTGAATTTTAAAACAATGGCATGTTGATCGATTCCAATAGTGGAAGTAATAACCAAACAAATAAACAAATACCTCACACGTCGATTGTTCAATGAATAATGACAATAATTTTACCTTTCCAGGCATGGATACGAGCATATCAGTGGGCATAGAAGAGAAATGAAGACACCACCGACAGTGATAAAGAGGAAGAAGCCGGTAGACTCGTCGAAGTTCAACCAGTCGAATAGGAAGTCCAAGAACTGTGCCACATTTTACTTCAGACACCACGACACGGACTCCGACAGACAAATGATCGAGACAGATGAGAAATCACAGGAAGAATCATCGGAGGAAGACGAGTGGACCTATGTTGGTGCCCCGAAAATAGCTAATGAGGATTCAACCGATTTAATGACGTCATCGTGGAAATCCAGTGCGAGTTGCCTCTGGACGAGAAGAAGCCGCCATCTCCTAAGCCGAAACTTGAATCGTCGATCCCGACCTCTTGAGAACGGACCAGAACACAAGATGCAAGGATATTGAGAGACTAGTGATCCAAGAGGAGGAGGGTACAGAAACAAGCACAGCAAATGGCAAAGAAGAAGGGTTCGAGGAATTTCAAGCCGCTAATGTTTGAGGAGGAAGGGAAGAATGTGAATAGGACGAAGATGTCGAGGATCAAGGAATGGCTCAACCAAAGTTCGGATGGAAAGAATGACAGTAACCAGGTAAGTGCACCCTTTCATAACAGTGACATACCGTAACTAAGTCAAGATTGATTATTAATTAGAGAAAAAATAAGACATTATTTAAGTATTATAATATTTATTAACTTATTGTGATGTTGTTCGATTATCCAAATAAATGAAAAAAAAAATGGACGTTGTCTATAGAATTCGCCTCTGAAAGGGATCGTTCACACCAAACATATTGTCCATCGCAAAGTACTGTCGTCTAGTCGGTTCGGTGTGAACGACAAGTTCAATTTATATGGGAAAGCAATAAACTGCGTAACGCGCGCTGACTGTCAGCGGGTCAATAATGTTTGGTCTGAACGATTCCTAAATAGTATAGACATAATGTAATATTAATTATTCGGGTGGATTATTCCAGGGTACAGAAAGCTACGACGCATCAGGCGAATACACGACAGAGAGCGAAGTGGACACTTCTCTGACGTCAGAGGAACGAAACCTGCATTCTTCCATGGACATGAGCACTTCGACTTGCACCGTCACTCCCACACATCATGCTAAGGTATTGTGAACTTTATTTTTAACGACATAAAGCATTTTTTTTTTCATTTAGAGGGCCGCAATGTTGGATAAGGTAAAGTGGACTTTATTTTGCTGTGAATTTGTGTGTGTTTGCTTTGTGTGCCGTTAGAGATGTTTCTTGTTTTACACTCTAAACGCAATTGTTGACTGAATCTATACTTCTAGGTACAATCAAACGACTAATGTATGAAGGCAACCATTACATATAATCAATCAGTATAAAATTCACATGGACACAGTTATTCCACCTAATTAACAAATACAAAAATTATCTCTAAGATACATCAGTTTTTTCCCTCTTTTCTAAGTGTCACCTTGACGTGACACCACAGGCTAAAATTGACCCGCATCCACAGATTACATCACATTCACTGAGTAATTTCAATACTTTACGTCACAGACTAAATAGAATAGTTGAAAAAAGGTTATGTTGCCAACACGGCCCTCCTGCAAGGTGCATGTCCTCAGGCACCCCTTGCTTTCTTCACGCGGCGTCCCGATCTCGGTGCTGACTCTGAAATCATGACAAAGACAGCAATCATTACTCGGCCTATCATGACTCATAACATTTCCACTCTCTCTCCTATTATGAGAAGTGCCTGGTCCAGCTAACTCCTTTAGTCTTAGGCAGTTGCTGCTTCAGCTCACTCTCTGCTATTATGAGAAGTGCCTGGTCCAACGAACTCCTTTAGTCTTAGGCAGTCGCTGCTTCAGCTCACTCTCTCCTATTACCTCTGAGAAGTGCCTGGTCCAGCGAACTCCTTTAGTCTTAGGCAGTTGCTGCGTCAGCTCACTCTCTCCTATTATGAGAAGTGCCTGGTCCAACGAACTCCTTTAGTCTTAGGCAGTCGCTGCTTCAGCTCACTCTCTCCTATTACCTCTGAGAAGTGCCTGGTCCAGCAAACTCCTTTAGTCTTAGGCAGTTGCTGCTTCAGCTCACCCTCTCCTATCACCCCTGAGAAGTGCCTGGTCCAACGAACTCCTTTAGTCTTAGGCAGTCGCTGCGTCAGCTCACTCTCTTACTCATATTTATATATTATATTACTCAATAACTAATAATAATATTTTGTATTAACTATTGTATGCCTATATAGATAATTGCGAGATCTATTATAAGTGTAACACCTGCAACAATTGTAATACCACAATTATACAATAAAGATATTATTATTATGGTGGTTAAATACATAAATATATTATTATTAATCATCTTGAGAACTGCCTGGTCCAGCTAACTCCTTTAGTCTTAGGCAGTTGCTGCTTCAGCCAGCTCACTCTCTCTCCTGTTATGAGAAACAGAAACAGAAACAAAACATTATTTATTTGCATAATACACAGTTGATACAGGGGTGTTATCAAATGTATCTAACATAGGCACGGTATTCAGCCTTCCAGCAGGCGCCAAAATAATATTAAGTTAGTAAATATTAAGTAGCTCTTTATATCCATCCTGCCAACACGTTAATATCATCATTAGAATTGCAAAAGGATACAAATTTATCAAATCCTGCAAAAAAAAAAAAAATCCAATCCAAACAATATTAAGTTTATTACATTACAATCCAAAATCACACAATTATGCAGCCCTTTATATCTATCTTGCCAACACGTTAATATCATCATTAGAATTGCAAAAGGATACAAATTTATCAAATCCTGTAAAAAAAAATCCAATCCAAATAATATTAAGTTTATCACATTATAATCTAAAATTATATCAATCATGTAGCTCCCCATATTTATCCCGCCAACACGTTAATATCATCATTAGGATTGCAAAAGGATACAAATTTATCAAATCCTGCAAAAAAAAAAATCTATAATATTCATTCTCAAAATAAAGGCTGTAAGCACCAATAGCAAAAATGCTTTTCCTTTCCTCATCCGCTCTGCACACGACAGATCCCCTGTATGTCCAACGGGTATATCAACCACCCCAAAACACATACATCACCCATATAACCGAAGAAGAAGAAGACACTTTCAGAAAGCCCTCCTCTCCAGAACCGAACAAGGGGGCGGGCCCAGGTGGCGTAGCACCCTTATTTATTGAATAATGCGCCAGAGCTGCAACCACTCAACTGTAAGTAAAGTAAAGTATCAGCCTATATACTGTCCCACTGCAGGGCAAAGGCCTCCATCATAGAAATCAAGTTATCGCTACTATGATGGGATTAGGCTTAATCACCACGCTTGCCTAATGCGGATTGGTGATCACAAACCCGAGCTATGTTCGAAAAATTCGAAACATACTTTTGCTCGACCCGGGAATCGAACCCGGAACCCACTCAACTGTACTCGACATTTAATCCTTAAAAAACCAGCACAATACAAGCAATGCAAGCAAGTACTGACTTGGACATATTCGAATCACAAAACATGACCCCAAAAACTGTTACTTATGCTATATTAATTACAGGTCCATCAGTATTCTATCCTGCTTTGCTAGTATTGGATTTGCTCGCATACGCCCATCTTTATCCTCACCATATTCCATTATGAAGCAATAAATATTATGATTATGATTTTCAGGGTCGATTTTGTTCAACTAAGTCTCGTTTTCGTTGGTACCAAGAAAGAACCCAACTCTCAATTTGAGTCTCTAACTTTAACAATCAGCAAACCTCCATACTCCATTTCTCTACCTTAAGTACTTAGTACTTTATACTTAGTACTTCAAATTTAGTTCTTTATACTTAGAACTCTACCCAACAAAATAAAATATGGGTCTCTGACTGGCAAGTTATGACTCTCTAAATACAAACTTTCAAACTTAAATCCCTCTTTTAATATTTTTCTAAAAACTTTGAACTGGGTTACTTTTAATTTTTATTTTTGGTATAGCAAATCTTTGCAATTTATTCTTAAGTAAGGGTTACTTTTTATTCTAATACATAACCCTAAGCATAATGCAATACTTAATAAAATACAATCACTGACTCGAGCCATGCCCAACATTAAAGTTGACGAACCTTCAAGCAATTTTCGACCCTCCCCTTACACCTTAAGGGTTGAATTTTACAAAAGTCATAATTACTAGCTTTATTCCCTTTTTTTTTTTTTTTTTTTTTTCATTCAATACTAGGAGCTCACCTACAAATTTTTCAACACTCTAACTTTCAAAATTAGCAACCAACATTAGTACAGCATTTCTATCCTATTCCACAGTATGCTCAACAAGCTAACAAAAAGAAATTGTTATTATATTAGATAATAAGTTGCCAGAGCATTAAAATAACTACCTACAAATTAAAAGTTCAGATTGAATCTAATTTAAATTCTTGTGTGACAAATGTTCTACAGTATTAATGAATTTATGGAATGTAAGATTTAAATTTATTTTTATATTCAATTGTTGACCTTATTATTTTGATTAGGTAACTATATTTTAATTTAAGTGACTAATTTTTGTTCCTATTCATTTTGTAATTATCTGTCTTTACTAATTTATATGATGCTGACTCTCTGTTATAGCATGCCGATAATATTTGGTTATTTGTGAGAAACTAAATAATTTGTGTACACTATTGTAACCACATTTACACTAATAAATTATTTATATTTCTATATGTGTTGCTAATACAATGTCATTAACCATGCTGACCTACCTGACATCTGCAATTCATCAACACACAAATGGGATCTGATCAACTTATAATCACAATATAGGTATTAAACACATCATTATATTACTTATTTATATCTTCATGTTCCTCATTTATTTTTTTAGGTACTCATATCCTTGCTCATCTACAAATTTTGTTATTTATTTATGTTCAATTCAACCCCTTTTAATACACATGTTGGTATACATCTTACTACTTAACTCATAGAATTCCATAACTCGAACTTGGTAGGGTATTGTAATGCAATTCATACACATTAATAAATAAATTAAACACTTTTTTTTTTTTGGCTGTAAACTGAATTTAGATTAATATGCAGTAATACACATGGAGTTACAGTGCCATGCCTTAAACCATTTCACCTGCCTTTCATATTTTGTAAGAAATCTCCCACCAAATTATTTTTTTATCCTAATAAATAAATATCCTGTTAAATAGATAATGTGTACTAATAATTTACTGGTTTTAAAATAATTCCCAGTGTTGTTGGCTAATCCATTTCAACCTAAATAATTATATCCAGCAAACATTCTTTATTCAGTCTTAAATCCATACAGAATGTTTATGAATGTCAAATCCTATGTAATTCACCGCTGATTTGGAATGTCAATTTATACCAATATTAACTAGCAAAATTCCTCATCGGATACTCTTCACAAATTTGTAATCACTATAATGTTTAGAAAAATAAATAATATGTCATCATAATATAAGGCAAATAAATAGTAAATTATTTCCATTAATTCTTATGATTTAGATACCCTTCAACTGTATAATAAGGCATTTGCATCTTTATCATACAATTTACACCAACCATTGTGATAAAACTGTGCACTTAATTAAGAAAATTTAATTGACCCCTATTCCAGGCAATTCGAACATGAATTCAGTAAGTGGGTATTTAATTCTATCAATGATATTTCTATACATAGTTAATTGAGGTCTTTATATCAGTCATAACAAGAACAAAATAATCAATTACCTTAGGTATTATCGCTGCAGTCACTTACCACATTGCATTTCTATTAGGTACTTTTCTCAGCATTTTTTTTTTTTTATTTTACATAATCCATAAGTGGGTCAAACAAATCGTGTCTGATTTACATTACCACGTGACAATCCTGTAACATCTTTCTTCTTTACCTGTTACTGTTCAGTTTCATTCGAGTGTGATGATACCTTACTCTGTTCCGTGTCGAAAAAGACAGCGGGAGGCATTCACCTGCCGTCATTTCTTTCTAACGAACTTCTACTATTTGTCGATGGCGAGCAAGCACAATAAATCCTCACATTGCGCTTATTTTCGTGTGTTCTATTATTTCTCATCTCAAACTTTCCTGGCGAAAGGGCGTCCACAAGTTCCACATTCCCCTTCTGATGTTGACTGAATCTATACTTCTAGGTACAATCAAACGACTAATGTATGAAGGCAACCATTACATATAATCAATCAGTATAAAATTTACATGGACACAGTTATTCCACCTAATTAACAAATACAAAAATTATCTATAAGATACATCAGTTTTTTCCCTCTTTTCTAAGTGTCACCTTGACGTGACACCACAGGCTAAAATTGACCCGCATCCACAGATTACATCACATTCACTGAGTAATTTCAATACTTTACGTCACAGACTAAATAGAATAGTTGAAAAAAGGTTATGTTGCCAACACAATTTTTCATGAATCGTATGACATTTACTTAATACTTACACATAGTTTGACATAATAACAGTAACTGTGTAGTTTGAAAATTGCTTGGAAATGATATTAAAAACCTGTTTTCTTTTCTTTTTTGTCTTTCATGAAGTATTGTTTTTCTTTTCATACTTTTATGTTATTCTTCTTTTGTCCAATAAAGTTTCAATGGTTCTTATTATTGTAAATTCACAGACATACCTAGAACTAGAACGAAAATATTTAACTTAAAAACATAAAAAAAAACCTTCTGACTTACGCCACTACATTCACATTTTCATTTGTGTGTTCTATGTTTAACAAACGCCATTCTTCTGGAAAATAACAATAAAATAATTCCTTAACAATATTAATGTTTTAATTCACATCTCATAGTCACACGAGACCATTTAAAATGTATATCAAACGTTACCATAACACCAGCTTCAGCCATAACAGCAATAACGTTCACCACAGGTCCAGCTCAGGAAGAAGCGAGGTGGCAACAGCGCGCGTCCTTGGTCGGTCTCCTGTCTCTCTCAGCTGAGCGGCGCGGGCGCATCCCTCGTGGCCACGCCCACCGCCGACGTTGCCGCTATGTCGCACAACATGTCGATTTCGGAATCTGCGTTGAACACCCTGGCGTCTCCACAGAGAGTTACACCAGCTAACTCGAATTCTAAACTGCGGGGTAGCTCCACTACTGTTCAGGTATGTTTTGAGGGTTTTGTTGCTAACTTCGTCATAGGTGCTGGTATTAAATATAGGTACACTATAATTTTTACGATTATCATTTCGATATTTTCTACCATCCTGGAGGCCAATTCTCGGTTTTCGCCTTCTATGTCGAGTCGTCTTCATGGAACGGATAGACCAATAGAGAACAAGATAAGGAATGTCGACTGTAATCTGTGTTCTCCTATTGGTTGTGCGTTCCATGAAGTCGATTGGACATAGAAGGCGAAAACCAAGAATTGGCCTCCTGGTGTTAATTAATACTCATAAATTGTAAATAATTGTCTGAATGGTTTAACAATCTTAATGGTTTCAGTAAATATTGTTTTCCACCATAAAGTATGTTGACAGAACTTATCTATCCCTCTCCTTTCCAGGTCATGTATCCAGTACAAACACGATGACAGAGGCGTGCACATCGTGCATAGAGACCAGCGACAAACAATGCTGGCTGCGACGCAAGAGGCTCAAGCTTCGTAGGCACAACAACCCCACGGCTAGGAGAGAGAGATTGGTGAAAAGCCTCTCTTTCTGTGGTAGACTTAGTCCGGAGATAGAGGATAAAAATGAAAGGAGCGCCGCCAGTGATCCAGCTACTAGTAGAAAGGGCAGGTTAGTAAATTCAAATTAATGTTACCCCAGGACTAAGAGAGAGAGGCTGGATAATCCTCAATGTGAAGGTTGACCCTTCTAAGCTTTTTTACCGCAGCTTTAAGTAATTAGATTTTATTAATTAGACTTTTTCTAAATGCATTACCTACATTATGCATGTTTTTGTGATTTTTTGATTTCCTTCAATCTAAAGTTCTTTATTCCAATGAAAATCCACTAAGTGTATCGCTAGCCTTGAAACCTGCCAAGGTTACAGTAATCAGGAAATCCAATTAAAAATTACATTACTGCATGCAGTTTTAGTTTGATACTCAAACGAGAAACAATAAATGTATTATGTGCGTAGTAAAAAAAAACAAAGTGCAAAATAGTGTGTGATAATAAAACCAACATGGTAGCTAACGTCAAAGGACTGTATGTATTTTACTTTTGTGCTTTTAATATCACGTTTTATAGATTTCCCTATACTGTACTAAATCCAAAAATCTTTAAGGGCCTCGTTCACCATCTTTGAGTAAAGTTTTAAGTAATTTACTCCTTAATTTAAGTGGATTGAAGGAAACTGACCCCTGGTCCGCGGCCTAGTTAAGAATTTAAATAATTTATTCAACACAAAGACCAGGGCCAATTTTTTCCGAACCCACTTTAACTGACAAGAAAATTACTTGAAACTTCACTCAGAGATGGTAAACGAGAGTTACAGACCAGACTCATTTTCGATAAATAAATTCACATTTGTTTATTCTTTCCTATGTGTATTCTCTTTTAAATTATGTGCACCAAACTGACAAATGCAAACGTTCTCATACGATTTGATATTTTCCATCTGTCGAACTGTATGGGATTGATACATTGCCATCTGTCAGTTCAGTACATAACATAATATTTAAAATTATAGTACCTACTTGTAGCTTAACCACGGTACTAGTATTACCAATATTGAAAAATTTATCATAATTAGATGTAAAAGCGAATTCAAAGCGACTTTTCGTGACCAATTCTAATTGAACCTTCAATCTTCAGATTCGACAACCACGTCGACGTCAGGCACGACAGCGACGAGGACCTGCGCAAGAGCATAGAGCAGACCCACATCTCGACCAGAGACCAAGACAGTGCCATCCCGAACAAAATGAGCAGGAGAACCGTCGCGCCGAGCTTCAAGCTGGCCCAGCTGGTGGCCAGGTCCGGCCAAGACCAGCCAGGAGTACAGAGAGGGAAAGGTCATTCCTGGCGTTGAGTCTAGGGGACCCTAACCAGCTATGGGACTTGAGTATGGACAAGGATTCGGATGTGGATAAAAGTGTTACCGCTGGCACGGAGGAACATAGTTCCTTTTCGGAGCAAGCTTGGGACTTTTATCAGGTAAGAACTTTGAACAACAGTAAACTCGTTTATCCATGGATGACTCAAATGAGGGCTATCACGTTTGAAAAATCCGCTAGATGGCGTACTGTAGAAATTATGTCTATCTGCACGATGATTGTTTATTTTTAACTATACGCCATATAGCCGATTTTTCACATACGAGTAGATACAAGTCATTAATCCCAATAGAACCTTTACTGCACAAAAAAGTTACAGCTTAGTAACTTGGAAAGGTTTTTTTGTCTGTAACTGGAAAAAGTCATTTTCTTTAATCACATTAGTTCTTGAGCTGTACCGTTATTTTACAACATCCTATTTTTCTGTCTAGGAAAAGTACAATTCCGAGCCGTACTCCGAAGCCCCGGACTCGGATGCCGCCCGCCGCCTCTAGAGTTCGGCGAACGGACTACCGCGCCTCCTCGACTCGCAGTCCGACTGCTGCTCCAGCCTGTCCGCGCAGCCCGAGCACGACAGCCCCAGCGGCCGCCGGGCGCCGCCCCTCCGAGGTCTCCCGCGAGCGCTCCCTCCCGCGCCAACAAGCGACCCCCACCAGAACCTCCCCTGTCGAACACCACACGAAAACCCAAAAGTCCATGTCCAGGCGCCGAAAGGAAAAGAACCTCCTCGACAGCTTAGAAAGATCCAGAAACAACACCAGCATCGAGAGCAGCGGACGGCGTGCGCAGACGCAAAGCCGTCCGAGTGCGACAGAAAGAACAAGCGCTCACCCGAATTCGACTTGCTCACGTCCAGGCACTCAGCCGGAGACGGCACAGCTCAAACATGGACTAGCGACGAAGAGTCAACAGCTCACTAGAGTACACGGAAGGTCAACAACCGTCCAGATATCTTGGACTCCTTGAATAGAAGGCGAAGGAATGAGAACGGCGAAAGTGAGCTGCAAAAAGTGGCGCTTCCGAGTTGCGCAGGAGATCAACGGAGAGTGCGGACTCGGAAGACGAGTCTTCGAGCCCGAGAAGCACAGCAGAAGGAATTGGGGAGAGGATTCCGACTCGGAGTCCGAAGAAGTCCGCTCGCTCGTGCGGCGCTCGAGCACGCAGCTCGAGGCGGTGGAGGCCCTGATGGCGCGGCAGGAAGCCTCGCCCGACCTTCTCCGTGCATTCGGACTACGTAAGGACCCAAATTCGATACCGATTACCAGTAGTAGCTATACAGAGACGGAGGACGATGTTGCGGCGTGCGTCACCCGGCGCCCTGCATGCTTGCGAGCTAGAATATGTCTGGCAGTAGCCGCCTTTTTCGATACTAGTAATAGTTTTACATACATCTACAATGACATTTGGCTTGGGCTTGTGTGATATTTATTATTATGTATGTAAGTATACGTATTAGATTTGCTGCGATCGTCAGATCGTCTAGAAATACTGGGAGTGAACTTTATTCGATTGAAATGGAATTCCAAAAATTCCACGTTAATCTAAACATTCCTAGTGATGTTTTGCCAGAGTACAATTACTCGGCAGTTGTATAATGCGAAGTGCAGACAACGAAACCTAATTGTACAAATTGTAGTATTTATATTTATAATGTTGTATTTAACCGTTAGTATATTAATATCTACTAAAATTTAAGGATTTTTAAATCTGACGATCGCAGCCTCAGTGCCCATCTATAATAAAACTAACTTATATACCTACCTTATTTTAATATTAATTTTTGGGGCATTACACATTGATTTTGGTGTCAGAGTGAAATTGTCTGTTCATTTTGTTGTTTTTGATAATGTTTTGGTTTTTCTTCTCACTAACACTTGCGTTTGTCGTGTGTTTTGTGATTGTAGTTTTTTTACTAACTGCCCTGTTTTGAGTTTCTTTATTTTTAATATTCTCGCCTCTTTCCGGTGTGATAACTTGGTGGCTAGGGCAAGTCTAACTATAGAACATGCTTATAAAGATAATAATAACTTATACGCTTATGTACTGTGGTTGCAAAGGTACAGAAAAGTTTCGGTAAGGAATCATTCCGAGTTACCTGTGGCATACAACGATAAAAAAAAGAATTGTCAGTGGACAGCTGTCACATTTGACGTTTTAAATACACGTTTAGAAATGTGTGGCCATGACAGGGGACCGATATAATGAGCGGATAATTTATTTAATTTATAATATAAGTACCTCAAATAGAAACGAGATTTCTTGTCATTGAGTGATAATAGTTATACGTTAAATTAGCTCTTGTGAATAAACTACTTATTTTGCTTTGTTTTTATGTTAAACATTCCATTTCTTGCTTAATGATTTACTTTGTTAATGTAATTTGACTGAACTCCTAATCTCTCACGGTGTACTGTACTTACTATGTTTAATAGGGATAGGTTGTTAATTGATCTTATTTTTATACAAAGTGTTAAAAAGTAATAGTGTTGATTGTATAAATATTTAGAAGAATAAACGTGTCAGTTTGGAAATTAAAATGGAGTTTCAGTCAATTAACACCCTTCTCTATTAACGCATAATATTTTGAACAATTTCACTATTAGGTGATTATTTATAGGATCCATGAGAATATAGAAATAAGGTTTTCCAAATTCTAAATTATTTTTCCATGTTATGTGTTTGGGTCTATTCTATTCTTGCTTTCTAATCTGTGTTTTGGCCAATTTGTTTCTAATTTATCTTGAGTTTCATAGATTACAATAATTTAAGTTGTTGATAAAAGTCTGTAGGTTAATCAATTCGATTTTTTATGAAATATTTCCGCATGGATTGTGCAGATTAGAATACTTACTTTTTTCTATGTGCATGCGATTTTAATAAAGCAAAGGAGTGAATGTTGTGTAAATGTTATTTAATGAAAAAAAAACGTGAGTTCAAGTTGATTTAATTAATGAGGTTTGCTGTTAAGAAGAATGCTTTTCAATGTTTGGGAAATATTGTTTTTGATGTATTATTTATGACTTGTTTCAAAATAAACCTCTGATTTTTAATCATGTGGAAGTAAACTGACAGATGCAATGTCAATTTTCTATACATTTTGGACATTTTGCATTTGTCAAATTGAGTGATAATGTATGGGATGACACATTGACTTCTGTCAGTTCACTCCACATGATTAAAAATCAGAGGTATGGATAGGTCCTACCTAGTGGTATGTCTACAAATTTAATCGTACCCCCTTTTTTATTATAAAACGTGTTCAAGATTAAAAATGATGCTGTCACTATTACAAAGTTACGAATAAAAAGTGACAGCAATCAGATTTTAAATCAGGAATAACATTAGGCCACGGTTTGCAATAAGGAGGATTCGCTTTATTCCCGTAGTTTTACGTCTGTCAAATCAATTTTAAACCAAAAACATTACAATAGACAATGTATTTCAACCATTACGACCAAGATTATTATTTTGAGTTAGGTACTTATTAGAAAAAGAAATCTCCCTCCAAACACTGAAAGCAAGTCCTAAAAAACACCAAAACGAAAATTTCTTTACCAATGAAACATTCAGAAACGTTAGACTCACACAGCTTAGGCATTACACATTACATTGGATTGGTTGTTGGGTTTATATGCGACTAGTTCTGTTTCCTGCGCAGACGGAGGTCGTTACGCGATGCCGCGAAAACATCAACTTGTTTGGACCGCAGCGCTCGTCGGCGGCGCGTTGTCGACGGCTCTGCAAAAGGGATGTGAGAGGTTAGTAGATTTTATCATATTTACTTTAAATAACACCGGACGCCTGCCCTTTTTAGACGGTCCTTTCCCCGAGCGTTTTTCTCCTCCATCGTCGTCAACATGTGTGCTCTTTAAGATGGGCCCTTTTCTCCGCAGTGTTTGTTGAGCTTTGTAATTTTTGGGGTCATTCAATCACTTTCAACGAATTCACGTGACAATAATCTGAAAAAATTGGAAACACCTAAGATGTAAGTACTAAAAACCATTTCAAGTAGGTACATTACAGAAATGAGTATTCAGTAGTTATAAATATATTAAAAAGTATCGTATGTGGAATTTTATTAAGAAATATATTTTAGTACTTATTCAATTCAGATTTCTGCCAACCAGTAAGTTTTTGTTCTGCCTAGTTAATTCATACTTTTTTACTAATGAGTTACAAAATTATGCAGTTTCCTTTTAAAAGTCAAAAGGACGTGCCGTCTCTGCAGTAAAATACATACTTATACCTGGTTATTATCAGTAATGGCCTCTTTATGACTGTGATTACTCCTTAACATTCGCTCGTATGCTACTTATTAAGTAACACACATACTTACTTGTAGTCCTCAAATTGGTTTTTAAATAATATGCTACTGGAAAATAAGCCAAAAAAATAAGTATAATCATATACCTACATAGGTACTATCTGGTAGCTTAAATTATGTATAAAAATAATGTACCTACACATCGGCATTCCAATCCGAATGTTAGGTAGGTACTTCAATTATAAAAGTTTAAATTTGAGAATGGAACAAATAAAATATTTTAAAACAAAAACCAAAGATTTAAATCATAGATATGCCCTGACACCTAAAAACGAGGCAATATTTTGATGACATGACGTGTGCGTGTCATCGAAAGTCACTATCTATGAGAATAAAATACGGTCAGCAAAATTTTCATACTGGGAACTAAAAATAAAACAATTCCTAAATTTAAAAGCAATTTTATTTATAGGACATTTTATTTCTAAATGTTACACTACATTTATCTATTTATTCAAATAAATTACTCTAATCACAGAGCGAATATCGGATTTGATCACCAAACCGCATAAAGGGTGGTGATTATGCCTAATCCCATCATAGTAGCTATGACTTGATTTCTATAATAAAGGCCTTTGACCTACTATTCCTTAAGAAAAATTATGAGTAATATTAACTTAATAATTAATTAACACAACCCCACATTTAATGTCCTGACTCCGTACTAAGTAGCTTAAGCACTTGTGTTATAGAATAAGACAACAGAAGAAATACAAATATAATACTTTTTACTTTACGCCGACCTAGGGGAGTCAAATATAAATCATTTTCTTTGAAATGAGAAGAGAAAATTCGACTAAATCCAGGTATTCATCCCTTCGATCCCGCTGGATAACTTTGATCAATTTTTCTTTTAAACGCGGATCTTGCGGAAATCTAAAACAATAAACGTTCACTTAAAAATAATACGTAATTATTATTTGCATGTTTATTGATTTCTAGTCGAAATAAAATTGCTATTTTATATCTGACCGCTATTAAAACAATGCCTATCGAAACTGCTGACGCTACCGTACTTTTCCCGTTATTGTAAACCATTAACAAATGAGCTGTTATCAACTGAGTTCTGAGTACTACAGCGGGTCTAAGTATATTGGCCACCGAGATAATGATGTTGTCTCGTTTTGTCTCACAGTAATTGCCAATACTACTCTCTCTGTCACGCGCTGGCCGATCAGACGTGTTTTGTCAACAAAATAAAATAAATTAAATTATTGATGAAATATAAATACTTACGAGTGAAATGTTACACCATTCGCTTTATTTGAATTTGTAGTATTTTTCTTGCACAATAAAAAGGCACATGAAGGCATTTTGAGTGCTTTTTCCTGTCAAAAATCCAGGCAGCTGTGTCGTACAACTGTCACCGAGTGCAAACGGCAACTAATTCGTGCTAATCCCAGTTGAGTTAAGCTAGGTTATTTGAGGTGCGACTCAAATCGGCGCGGTCAAAGTATGGCGAGGGCATATCTATGATTTAAATCTTGACAAAAACACGTACCTATGCTTAAAAGTTATACCTACGTAGGTAGGCTACTATATATATTTTATTTATAAATTACTTAACAATAAAAAAATCGCTGAAAGGCAAAACTACGGGGCAAATAATTTATAACGAATTTTGCGAAGGTCTTCAAAACTTGAATGCGCCCATTTCAAAATTATGTAATGCAACTACAGACGGCGCCCCAAACATGATTGGAAAAAACGCGGGATTTGCAGGTATGTATGTATGTATGTAAAACTCTTTATTAAACTTTTTTTAAACTCTTTTTTTTTATTTTAGGTATTTTTCGGAACCAGAATCCTAATCACGATGTTGTATTTTTACATTGTATAATTCACCAGGACGTCCTTTGTAAAGCTGCAATAGATATTACTCATGTACTTAATGTGATTATAAAACTAATTAATACGATTCGATCTCGGGGCTTGGTACACCGACAATTTCAAGAATTTCTGACTGAAGTCGACGCAGATTACTCTGATATTCTTTACCACACGAAAGTACGATGGCTTAGTTGTGGGTGTGCATTTGAAAGGGTTTGGCATTTAAAAGAGGAAATACAAGATTTCTTAAAGAATAAAACAGACAAATGGTCTGATTTTCAAATCTTTGAAGACAAAGATTGGCGTACCGATTTTGCATTTTTTACCGACTTGCTCGAACACTACAACAAATTAAATAAAAAATTGCAA
>JABMDO010001327.1:0-15034 GCA_014851415.1 Cnaphalocrocis medinalis
TGCCAACCTTTAACCCCTCTGCTCTGATCGGAGTTTGATTTTATATTTATTCAAATGCAATACAATGTATCAGCATCATTAAAATAACTGACCTGCTCTAAGAAAAACATAAACTACTGACATTGCAAGCATAATTGCATTGATTAAACAATACAATTAATGTATGGCAAGATAAAACATTGTTGTAACTGGCTATTTATATTAATATTGGTAAGACTTGTACTATTATGTATTATGTGGCGTACTATTAGATGCCCTGCGACAAGATGGGATGATGACATTCGAAGGCCGGCTGAAGTGGGCTGGATGAATGAAGCCGAAAATCGGGAGCAGTAACGTGCATTAGGGGAGACCTATGTCCAGCAGTGGACAAGTGGGGTTGCTGATGATGAACTGTCTATTATATGCTTTAACCATCCATCGACAAAATAAACTTGTTTATAGAATTAAAGAAAAAAACACGAAAGCAAAAAAATGTGATGTGTCAAAAGTTTTGAAATTTATTGATGGCACCACTGCCCCTATAACAAAAGGTATGGTAAACCCTATTGGCTGCAAAACTTGGAAACTGCTTAATTCCCCAAAAAAATTTTTCAAGACTTTTTCGACGTAAGTACCTAATATAACAGGGTGTATTGTAAACAATTACATCCCTTTCACAAAGTGATCTATAAATATTCTAAACAATAAATTTTGTTCTCTGAATTTTGGAAATTCGCATAAAAACATCACACAGTCATTTGACTTGGTCATTTCGTATGAGGACTTGAGGAGTCGAAAAACATTTCAAAAGTCGTAAAACGATTGTTGTTCAGAATGGCTTAAATGGTCGTACCGTACAGATGCCAGATATAAGTTACACTGTGAATTTAAAATAATTAACAAACAATTTTGTCTTAAATAAAGACAAAAAAACAATATTTAAAATAAAAAAAAACTTACTTATGGATCCATAACTGGCACCAGGAGACGCGGCAGTTGTAAATATTCCAAAAATGAGGACAGACAAATAATTTGAAGTTCATTTTTTATTTTATATAGTAAGTTGTATTAAAAAATAATTTTGGTTCCTTGCTGGCTAGTTGCTGGCAGAAGAATTGAGCGTCCCACCGGCCTATCTCAAATTTATATACTTACACCACAAGCACCCGCTAACTTTATTATTGCTAATGTCAAGATTGTTTACGATTTCAATCATAGCAAACATTGTTATTGATATTAGCCCTATGTCAAGCAGTGGATGTCTATCGGCTAAATTTTGACGATGATCATTAATTCGGGATTAAAACGACAAAATTTAACGGCAAAAATTTAGATTTCTTGATAAGGCAAACTTTTCAATATGAAATGAAATTATAACAAAACAATTGAATGTCCCGCAACAAAAATATTTTTCTCAGATATCTAAAGTAATCATAATAGTAAATATTATGATAAGCACACGCGTCAATTCAGCTAGGCTGTTGCAATCGATGAATTGGTTTTCATAGGCCTGTTATTTGCTGGTGGTTTATAAACTTTTTTTATGTGATAGGTGGCAGACGAGCAGACGGATCACCTAATGCTAAGCGATAGCCGTCGTCTTTACACACCTGCAACACCAGTATAGTCATAAGTGTGCTGCCAACTTTAACCCCCTTTCCCCCCATATGGGACTCCGGTACCTCACTTGACGACACACAGCGCAGGCGCTACTTCACGCCGATCTTCTGGGAGGCCATGGTATTTACATGGTCGATGTAAATACCATGGCCTCTCACGGTAAATAGATGACTTAAGAATCTATAAGAGACGAGCCTTTTCTTTTCCAAAAGGCCACTAAGTCATCAACGACTTGAATGATCTAACATACCATCTTGAGCGGTATTCACTTCCCAACTCTATTAGATGAATGGCTATTGTTTTTAAGAATTTGCACAAGAATTACCTTTTTTTAAGAAACTACAACTAAAGGAAATGACACACTTTGTTATTGAAAATTGTTATCAATGCGTTCGAAAATATTTTGCTAATGTAGTGTTAGTGGGAAATTATTTCCACATTCAAAACAAGTTTGCGTTGGTTTGGAATAATTTCAAGGCTTGTTTTTAAGAAAACAAGTACGCAGTCAGTAGTATTCTATTATTATTACTAAGAACCCGCTAAGTCTCACAGCTGGGTAAAGAAAGACCTTCCTACCTTCTTTCCGCATTTCACGATTTTGCGCAACTATGGTTCAGTTGGGGCTATAGGAGTTGAGTTCATCCCGCCATCGCCTCCTCGGGCTACCTCGTGGCCGCCGTCGATTTTTGGCTCCCACACTGTGGCTGTTGAAAGAGTGTCCTACATGCGGTAGACGTGTCCAACCCAGTCTCACTTTAGTTTAGCGCCTCTTTTGGTAACGTCCGTAATTTGAGTTCTAAAGCGCAATGTAGTATGCGTATTAATGCGGTTTGTCAGACTTAATCCAAGCACTCTGCGCTTCAGGCTGGGAAAAGTTGGCAGTAACCTTGTGATTCTACTGGTGTTGCAGGTGTCTCTACAGGCGGCGGCAATCACTTACCACCAAGTGATACGACTGCTCGTCTGCCTCCTATTACTAATTAATATTTTAACAGTCGGAAAATGTATGTAACTCAGATTAATTAAATAAGTACATAAAATAAATATCAGCTTGCTATCCAGCATCATGGAAAATACAAGCTGGCTTGGCATAAACAAATAATAATACTGTTATAGTGATAATATTTTCACTCTAAAGACTGGTTTACACAGTACGAACAAGTCTAGCAATTCAAAGTCAACGTCTAAATATTCTTTATTTGCCTAGGCTTGTACACAAGACTCACAAATCGTCATACATAAAGAAAATATTTTAAACTATTTAAAGATAATGTATATAATTTAAATGAAATTAAAAAGAAAATATTTACTCTGTTTGTACATCATGTACTTGTCTTCATAATTATTATGTCGACTTACCTAGTACAACTAGAAGTAATTCAGCCTTTATACTGTTTCACGTGCAGAGCTACGGCTTAATGGATTTAGTAGCGGCCTGTGATCCAGACAACCCTATAGGTTTCCTCGCTTCAATTATCACGGCATTCGTCGGCATGGGCTCTATTAATTTTTCGAACAAAACTCGGGTTTCTGACCCCCGATCCGCATGAGACAAGCGTGGTGATTAAGCCTAATCCCATCACATTCGAATGATTTTTTTAAGTGATAGGTAGCAGACCAGTGAATTCACAAGTGCGCTACCAATGCTTTATATCCCCTTCCCCACTGGTGGGCCGTCCGGTAACCCTCACTCACTCGGCGAAAACACGCACAGGGGGCTGCTTTACGACGGTTTCTGTGATTCTGTGTGACGATTTGATATCATAATTTTCGAATTTTATATTTCCAATGATGCTTTATTCAATACGTAGCTCGTAACTGTGTAAAACCAGTCGTTAGCATTTACGTCACTGAACCACACCCACAACTGGACGTCGATTAGTAAAAACGTTCCAACCCACAACATGTCCAAAATTGAGTTAAGTATACCATTATGATCAGCTAACATAGTACTACCATCTAGCGAAATGACTCTGTGCTAGCTTGTTTGTGTACACAGATACAGCTATGGTGGTCCAACCCACACATATGACAGGTGTCATTTTGAAAATCTCAGTAAGGTTCCAACCAGTTTGAAACATTTTTGTCCTTTAGTTTTTATAAGACATGCGTTTATTTCAATTTTAACTAAAATGAACTAAGCCATTTGAAACGTTTTTGATAATAATTATACGTTGATATTTTTTTAGTTTACCTTACCACGAAAATGATTTAAGCGGCCTGGAACGTTTTTGAGAAATTCAAAGGGAATATTTAATGTTTAAATCTAATTCATAAAAACGACCTAAACACCCTGGAGCGTTTTTAAGAAATTAATAAGAATGTTTAAAGCTATTTTATAAGAATGATCTAAGAAAGCAGCCGTTATTTTTTAAATAATATTCCTTTCCGTCACCCTGCTCTGTCCCCTCATGGGGACAAAACGGAATAAAAAGTTTCATCTGTCCCCCCTTTAGCGACAAGGGGACGGTTGAAATTTATTTGATTGCTTGACAGTTCCATCTGTATCCGTATTTGTAATAAGGGGCAGATGGAACTTTTTATTTTTTGTTTGTCCCCCATAAAATTTAATGTATAGATATAATACCATATTATATATTTATGTAGCTTATACAACATAACTTTAAATAAAAGACAATGGTTTGGTTATTTAATCAAGTGTATGTATTTGAGCAAATAAATAAAAAATCTTAATTCACTAATAATATAATAATGAATGATTCTTGGACCTTCTCACCTTTCATAAACATAAAATGATTAGTAGATATTGTACATACAATAAATTTTCTAATATTGATCAGTCTTAAAACAACATAATTTCATTATAACAATTAGTTACTTTACTTTATCATAATCATCATTTCAGCCAATATACGTCCACTGCTAGACATAGTTCTCCACACAGATCGGTTCTGTGCCACCAGCAACCAAGGGACTCCCGCGACCTTCACTAGATCGTTGGTCCACCTGGAGAGAGGCCTGTCACGGCTGCGGCCTCCTACACGCGGGCTCCAATCAAAGATCTTTCCACCCCAACGGCCGTCTGTTCTCGTCACAATGTGCCCTGCCCATTGCCACTTGAACCACGCAATTTGTTGGACAATGTCTGCGACCATAGATCTTCTGCGGACCTCACAAAGATTTGAATCTTTGGGATCTCATCATTTCTGACACGATCACGCAAGGAGATTCCGAGCATAGCCCTCTGAGTGACTTTGAGCCATCTGAAGCGGCCCATTGTAAGCGGCGACGTTTCGGTTCCGTATGCATCACTGGCAATACACACGCATTAAAGACTTTAGACTTCAGACACTGTGGTAAATGGCCGAAATATGCTGCGTAGCTTCCCAAACGCTGCCAATGCTCCCAAACGCTGCCTAGCCGAGTTGCATTCGCCGATCGATCTCTTTTTGGAAGTTTGACTTACCAAGTTAAACTTTTTGTCCGAGGTAAAATATTCGTCTTTATTCCAGTGTAGAGCTAACAACTTTTACAGGAGTGGGTATGACATGAGAGTTCAAGATAACGTTCGTCTTGTCCATGTTCATTTGAGACCCACTTGTTGAGAGATTCGACTGCGGTCGTCGAGCATTGTGCTTAGGTATTCCAAGGTCTCAGCCAAGACTACGTATCATCGACAAATCGAAGGTGCGTCATGTACTCGCCATTTATATTGATGCCAAGTCCATTCTATTCCAGAAGTTTAAAAACGTCCTCCAACAAGGTTGTGAACAGTTTCGGGGATATAACGTCACTCTGTCTCACACCTCCCTGGAGTGGTATGGGCTTAGACTTCTGGTCCTGAAGACGAACTGACATGGAGGCGTTAGCGTTTGCGGACTGCAACACTTGTATGTACCGGTAGTCTATTCGGCACCTTTGGAGAGCTAAGCACAATGGCAGATATACTCTTCGGTCTTCTGCACAAGTTGCCGTAGCGTATGAATGTGGTGTATGGCGCTAAAGCCTTTCCGCAATCCGGCTTGTCCCGGAGGCTTGAAGTCGTCAAACTTACGTGCGAGCTTCCGATCCCGCAAGAATTGCGTGGCTCAAGTGGTAATGGGCAAGGTAAATTGCGAGGAGAATAGACGGCCGTTGGGGTGGAAAGGTCTTTGAGTGGAGGCCGCGTGGATGTTGGTGACAACTGTGCCACCCACATCCAAGGGACTCTCGGGAGTCCCATGTATGTGGGTCCGAAGGACCGATCTATGTGGAGAATGTTGGGGGAGGCATGTGTCTAACAGATTGGCTGAAATTATGATTATGATAATTGGTAAGTAAGTAATTGTTGTATGTAATTATGTTGTATTAACCCTGATTATCAATATTAGAAGACTGATAGTATACATTATCTACCTACTGTGATTTATTTTACAAGTATGTGTGTGACTGATGATAAAAACAAAGAAGAGAATTCAGAAATTTTGATTTTTTTGTTCAAATACACTTGATTATATACCCAAAACACTATCTTTTACTTAATGTAATGTTGTATAAACTACATAATACATATAGTATTATTTGTATACATAAAGTGTTATGGGAGACAAACAAGAAATATAAAGTTCCATCTGTGCCTGTATCTTTAAAAAGGGGACAAACCGAACTTTTTATTCCGTTCTGTCCCCATGAGGGGACAGAACAGGGTGACGGAAAGGAATAATCCCGGCTCCTGACTTCAATATCGAAACTACAGAAGAACTATACATTTTTAATATTCTAATTTGTTTAAATACTGTTTGAATAATATGTTTTTTTATTAAATTTCTTTATTTTCTTATTTTGAAACGTTTTTGATGAATATGTAATGAAACGACTCAAAGGAAATTATGATTAATTAAAAACGTTCCAAGTCTAAAATCACGTTTTTTCTTATAAAAAAAATAAAAATTGAATGTTTTATTAATGTACAAAAAAAGGTATTAATATTATATTTTAGATCATCAATGACCCAACTTAAAATATTTCGCTACCACAGAAGACTACTCAATTTAACTTTAAATCGTCATTACTCAAAACAAGCATTGTGTGGGTTGGAACGTTTTTATTAATCTACGTCCAACTTAGAATAATTACATCATTTCAATGGAGTAGGTAATTATTTCTTTTTATCAACGAGAACTACGATAAGAAACTTGTTTTTCAGAGAAGATTATCATGTTTTTATTTTATGTTTAAACAAACGCTGCGTTGGTCTAGTGGTTTGAGTACCGAGTCGTGATTCTCCGTTTCTAGGCTTGATCCCCATGTCAAGCCGAAAGTATGTTTCGAAAATAGCGTTTGTGGCGTGCATCAAACAAGCGTGTTGATTATGTCTTATACTGTTTTCTGGGGAAACAGCAATTAGTTCCGCTTGAGAACTAATAAAAAAATCGGCCAAGAGCGTCTCGTACACGCACATGATAGAGTTCCGTAGCCATAAGATGGGCTGACCTTATTTTCATAGTTTGTAGACAGATATTTCCATAGGTACATTTCCATTTAGTTAGGGCAACTGCACTGCACGTTATAAATTGGTCGAGTTCTATTAAAAAAACTATGCATGATAGAGAATCCGCTATAATTTTAGGTGAAAGTACTTACTTGGAGGTATACAGCACATTTTTTCCAGAATTTTCGCAATAGTATTTCAAAAGTTAAGGTGGGGGGACCGCTCTAATTTAAACTTTGTAATATCTCGAGACTGGGGGGTTTGATCCACATGGTGTCAAGGCAATTTTTGTTGTATTTAAAGATACCATTTTAACGATACCCCACACGATGGGGTAAGTTGATTTTTTTTTCGGATTGACTTTTCGCTGTATGGGGGGGGTGAAAAATAATTATTTTTCGATAATTTTTAAAAACCAATTTTTGGATTATCAATCGCAATCTCCACCAATTTTCGTGCCATTCGGTGCAGAAACGGTGGAAGACGAGCCAGGACAGACGGACAGACAGACATGACGAAACTATAAGGGTTCATAGTAGACTACGGAACCCTAAAAAGGCTTGTTACGTAGTTAGTAACTGTTACGTTGGTAAGTATGTAATATAAACCTTCTAGTTGATAAGACTCTGCGGGGAGTAAAGAGTGATAGGATGAAAAGTCAAATGTTATCAGTATGATAACGAGAAACAGATTGACGCGGGAGGCTGTTTAAAACAATCTTAATATAAATAAGCGTCTTGGATACAGTAATGAAAACAAAAATTGGAAGTCACGTGTAGATAACAAATAATTTTTTTCTTGATAGATAAAAATGTTTGCTCAATATATTTATTTTCAAAGTGAAAAAAAGTATCCCTCCACTCCCACTTTGAAATAAGAAAATGATGAAACTTAAAATAAATATCGTCATCATCATTTCAGCCAATAGACGTCTACAAATGAGCATTAAGGTTAAATGACGTCTTTGAGTGCGGCAGATGAATTTTGTAACGTCACCTAAACTGAAGTAATAATGTTTTGGACATAACTCTGGTTTGTGATCACCAATCCTTATTAGGCAAGCGTGGTGATTAAGCCTACCCAATACCCATCATAGTAGCGATGACTTTGTTTCTAAGACTTGCCCTGCAGTGGGACAGTATCTAATAGGCTGATACTTTTACTAATAATAAGGTAGGTATACTTTCTGTTTGAACTACTCGTATACTATTTAGTTGATGTATTTGGTTAATTGTATACAAGTAAGCTCGTATCCACCACATTACCCTCTTAGAATAGCTTATAACTATTTCCCAATAATCCCGCTATTTTAATACACGTCACGGTGCAAGATTACATACGACAGTTTACTAATTTACATGGGATTATACGCAGCTTATAAGTAATAGTCGAATTGCCGGCTTTAGATTAGGCAATCGTTCAGGCACATGTGGATCTGTGTTCTATAGTGAGCAATTAAGCATAGTGATTAATTAATTGGATCTTACATGATCTGCCTTGTGCAGCGATGTGCCTTCATAAAAATAAGTAGTAGCTAGCCCTCTATAGTTTTATCTGGTTTTATCCATACTTTCATACTAAGTATTATAAATGCGAAAGTAACTCTATCTGTCTGTCTGTTACTCTTTCACGCCAAAACTACTGAACGGATTTAAATGAAATTTGGTAAACAGATGATCTAGACCCTGAGAAAGCACATAGGCTACTTTTTAATGCGAAAAGGGGGTTGTAAGGGGTTAAAAAGGGGGATAAAAAGTTATTTTTCCAAGCGGACGAAGTCGCGGGCGGCCGCTAGTATTATTATAAATGCGAAAGTAACTATGTCTGTTACTCTTTCACGCCAAAACTACGGAACGGATTTGAATCAAATTTGATATACAGATGCTCTAGACTAGAGATGCGCCGAATATTCGGTTGGTATTCGGTATTCGGCATATTCGGCACTTTTTCCACTATTCGTATTCGGCCGAATTATTCGGTTTTAGTGCCGGTATTCGGTTAGAGTATTCGGTTAGAGTATTTATGGCTGACTATATAACATGGAATTTAAAAGGACAAGTTTCTTTATGTAAGATTTATGTTTTTGTAAATTAAATAAAACTGGCGGAGGAAAGTGTTAAAAAGCTAATAAATGAAATCAATTAAACTTGAAATCAACGTGTATTTTAACATCTAGAGTCCACATATTTATTTCCTGTCCTATTAGTAATGTAGCTAACATTAACTTTAAAAAAAAACCTAATTCATTTATTTTTAAGCCAGATCAATCAATATTAATTTTACTATTTATTTTTATACTTAAAAATATCTGGACTTTTTTTAAATTTAAATAAATATTAATTATAAAGCTTTGTTTTCTAACTCAGATCAAAATTTTAATTTATTTCTTTATTTAATTTTTAATAAAAACACTTACCTATAAATAAAAATATGAATCAACAATAAATAATTTTATTTTTGTTACTTTTTGATATTCTTTGCAATTTATTCTTAAGTAGGTGCTCTTGTAGGTGGAGCGAAGTATTCTGGGTGTGAAGAGAGTGGACAGAATACGGAACTCTATAATACGTGCCAAAACTGGAGTCACCGATGTAGGCAAGAAAAACTGCCAGGCTGAAGTGGGAATGGGCGGGTCATGTCTGTCGAATGGACCCCGAAAGAATGGACTAACATCGTAAACCAAATGGTTACCTGATGGACGCCGACAACGGGGCAGACCTAAAAAGCGATGGAGTGACGATCTTAACACCTTTGCAATCGATTGGCCACAAATGGCGATGGATAGAGATCGATGGAGGGACTCGGGGGAGGCCTTTGCCCAGCAGTGGGACAATATAGGCTAACATAAAAAAAAAAAATAAAAAAAAGGTGCTCTTAAAAAATCATCCAAGAGTCCAGGTGGTACTCGACCTTTCACATACCACCACCCACTGCATACCAGAACAGCCACCCGTATGTAGAGGTTGTGGTTTGATCCCACTTGAACCCTGCGATAATTTTATTAAGTGCATTATTTACTTAAAAAGACACTATAACAGAGATACGTTAAGAAATTTCTGACACGGAAGAAATAAACACTTTAGTTATATCTCAGTACGAATTGACTTCAGTTGCTTTTTGGTCACCGTATCTAGTATAGAAGAGAGATCGGAAACAAAATAGAAAATAGTAAACCGAATAATTCGGCCCGAATATCCGGTTCGGTAGAGATTGAACCGAATATTAGTCGGTATTCGGTTATTCGGTGAAACCACTATTCGGCGCATCACTACTCTAGACCATCAGAAAGAACATACGCTACTTTTTATTGTGAAAGGAGGGTTAAAAGAGGGGGGTGCAGACGAAGTCGTGGATCACCTTTGTGTATAAGACAGGGTCACTACCAAATGCGCCATCTAGCCGTCAGTATTGGTCAGTTAGTTAAAAAAACTGGCTTTACTGACATTGCATCTACTTATAAACAATATTATCTTTGCGAGTCCGGTATAATGACCTACAGCTGCGCTCAGTACTATCGCTTTTGAACCCAGGGTATATCCGGTGTAATCGCTTACTATCAGTTGATCCGTTTGTCTGCTCTCAAAACCAAAAAAAAGTCAGATGGCAAAAACCAGTTTCCACCTCTTGTATAAAAGTAGCACGCTTTTGTCTACTGAGCTACCATAGCTCTTTTCTTTTGAAAGAGTGTCCTCCAGATTTGTTTTATAAAACAAATAGTGGCCCCGCGGCCCGCCCTCACTTCGCTTCGGGACCGTAATTCAGCAATGAACCAATAGATGGCGCTGTGTCCAATTGCATCGCGCAAGCGTTTCGTGTTTTCGATTTGCCTATAAGCCTTGTAGTTGTCTATAGAAGTTATCTCTTTATAAGTTGTATAGAAGAAGATATTCGATAAGCATTTTTTATCCGTACCTATATCTGATACTAGCGGCCGCCTGCGACTCCGTCCGCGTGGAAAAGTAACTTTTTAACTCCCTTCCAACCCCTTACAACCCCCTTTTCGCAATAAAAAGTAGCCTATGTCCTTTCTCAGGGTCTAGATTATCTGTATACCAAATTTCATTTAAATCTGTTGAGTAGTTTTGGCGTGAAAGAGTAGCAGACAGACAGACAGACAAAGTTACTTTCGCATTTATAATATTAGTATGGAAGTATGGATTGATGCGTTTTTTGTTAACGCGCCTTTATGGAGGAGAATTTTCACATATTGTGGTATTCCATGTTTTTCCATTATTCCCTTACAACAAAAAATACTTTGCCCTACATTTCGCCTTATGGTGAAAGTGTTTAACATAAAAACCGGCCAAGTGCGAGTCGGGCTCGCGCACAAAGGGTTCCGTAGCAGCAAATAGGATTTCTAAAGGTGTACAATACTGTAGTATATTTTTTGATCTATCTTATAAGGTTCAGCCATCGTTTTCAGTGTAAGCACAATAACTTAACCAAAAAATTACAGTTAAATCAACCTATCTCAAAAACTATAAGAGATACTTTGATCAAACCAAAAATCGTTGAAAGAGTTAATTAGCATGCATCACCTCTATTTTTTTAGAATTTTATACCCCGTAGTTATAAAAATAGAGGGGGGGGGGGGACATACTTTTTACGACTTTGAGAGCTGATATCTCAAAAACCCGTTCACTTAAGAAAAATGTTTTTTAGAAAACTTTATATCATTTTAAAAGACCTTTCCATTGAATACCCCACACGGGTATGTACATCGAAAAAAAAAATTTCATCCCTCAGTTACATGTATGGGGGCCCCACCCCCAATTCTTTTTTTTACTATTTAGTGTCATATTTTTGTAGCGGTTCATACAACACATATTCCCATCAAAGCACGATGCCCAAAAATGGCCATAGCACGCCCATAAAAAGATTTTGGTTAAAAATTATGTTTTTAATTATTTTTAATGGTCACATATTCGTTTTATCCCTAAAGTCCAAAATAATTTATCACACTAAATAAGTTTTGAATTGAGCTCCACTATCACAGGAATCATTATTTTCCTGGAAGTGCAGAGCCGAGTTGCCATTTTAGAGCCAAACGTCAATTAAATCGATTTTAATCGATTAGAGTACGCACCACCACTCAAGGGGGAGGATTTTTAAGGATCTAAATAAAAGTACCTAAGGACGCGTCATATTAGGCGTTATTTTCTTTATTATTCAAAATAGAACAATTAATAGCAGCTCATAATTTCCCAAAATGTCAACAATGCCAAACGTCAATAGCAGCCTAACTGCTGTGTTTTTTCAGTGAGTGAGGGTACCGGAGACTCTGCGGGGGGTTTACCATACTTGAGAAAGAGAGAGAGGTTACCGTCTTTCGCGCTTTTTTATCCAGTGTCGTGACAGATTCCTTGCTTCACGCTTAGGGCCAATATGGCGATGCCAACGTATAGGATACCCCTGAGGATACTTCATCCGTTGTCTACCGTTGGCTACCATTTTGTTTACCACCAGGCCGAATGGAGTCAATAAAAATAAAAAAAATAATAAATAAATATCCCAGGACAGCAATTAGGTACACAAAAAACAATATGAATGTATTTTTTTAATAATTTGAAACAATCGATATTGATTACTGTTTCATTTATTCAATAGGTATCGATTGTTATATTTGCAGTGGCAACTCCACTTACAATACGTCAAACGTCATTTTACATAAATTCACGTTAGCTCTCGAGTTTTGAACTTTGAAATTGAGTATAATATTTTTATTAAGTAAAACAACGAATTTGCATAAAAAATGGACTCCGGTGATCGATCTAATCCTGAAGACCTTGGCTTGAACATGGATTCCGCTTCCGCTTCCTCCGCAACCACTCGCCCGCCATTATCGCTGAGGTGCAAAATCTCATTCAAAGATTGATTAATCAGTGGTAAATAATTATCGTAATATCTTTTGATTGTTTAACAATTAACAGTGGACAAATGATTGTATTATATGGGCTTTGTTCATTGCAACAGGTATTAACAAGCGACGACATTAAAGTATTAAGGTATTAACTAGAATTATTCTTGCTGGACAGCAGCTTGGAGTGAAATAAGACAGCCTACTTCTGCAGATCAATAAAGTGCACCCAATTGTTGGTCATACACATGTATGGCATCTCCTGTGGACGGTAGCTTTTACGAAGAAGATCACACACATTGACAAATACCACACCTCGTGTGGATGGTATTAGACAAGATATTACTCGTCAAATTGCACCTCGTGAGGTAAGTTTTTGACTTTATTAAGGTTGCATTTATTTGTGTTGATAAATCTGATCGGTGTTGATCTTGATCAAACAGTAATAATACAGGTTGTGCAGCAATACAACAATACTGTTGCAATTGTATTGTAGGCCGTCGGACTGTGGGATGCTGTGCCCAACGTCTTGTCGGTGATCTGGTATTTGGCATGGGCTCGCCATGAAAATATAGCAGTACCTGCGCATTTCTGGATGACGTCCTTAATTGTTTATGACGATGAATAAAGAACGTTTTTTAAATGAATTTACCGAGTTTTACTTATCTGATGATTACCTCACAACAATATTACATTATATACTATATTTTACGCATAAAATTATTGGTGTGCGCTTTTCAGCCAAACTATTCTGAACTTTGGGCATTCCCCTTTCATCACTGTAGTACTTATAGTTTCCGAGTAAATCGGCTGTGACAGACGGACAGACGGACAGACGGACAGACGGACAGACGGACATGACGAAACTATAAGGGTTCCGTTGTTTGCCATTTTGGCTACGGAACCCTAAAAATGGAAGTGTTCTTTCCTTAGAAATACAATCAAATATTTTTTGCAGTTGTATAATAATACCCTCCAAACGATTCAGCTACGGCGGCGGCTAATCTTAACTATCAGCCACGTACGCAGGACATTATCATAGTACTGAAGTTTGTGCGCAAACACAGGTGCACTCTCTATTTGATGGGACATTAGTGTGACAAGAACAATTAGGAATCAGGCTCAAGACCAAAAGCTTAACCCCTTAATGAACAGTAGGTATAAATAGTTAATACAATTCATTGGTTTTGAACCTTATCTCCAACACATAAGGTTCGAAATATGGTACTTAACACATCGACAGCGCCTCATAAAGCCCAATGTTTGCCAAGGGGTACAAAACCAGTTGAAAGGTAGTTATATAAAAAACAGTATCAATTTCCAAGCAGATTCATATACCTAATTACATTTTTTTATCACAAGTCGAATGTTTAAGTTTTTCTATGTGATTAGCAGATGAGCAGACGGCTCACCTGATGGTAAGCAATTGCCGCCGCCCATAGACACCTTCAACACCAGTTATAGTTACAAGTGCGCTGCTATAACCCCGTTACATGATAGCGCCTTCGCAGAATGGGAAAGAAGATGGGAAAAATCAGAACGGACAGAGCAGTTGTAAGGAGAAAGATGTTAAGGATGGGAGTAATAAGTGAATGGAAAACTTGCGTATAAGTACTCTGACTTTCAATCATGTGGAGTAAGCTGACAGATGTGTCAAGTTTCTATACATTTTGACATTTTGCATCTGTCAAATTGAGTGTTAAAGTTAATGTATGGGGATGACACATTGACATCTGTCATTTTACTACACACGATTAAAAACAGAGTTTAAAGTGAAGATGTCGCCGCCAAAGATATTGGATATAAAACAAGATGGTGCACTATGAAAATGAATGCAATGTTAATTTCGACTCTATGCAGTGGGAATAAAGGTTACTTTGAAATGCCAAATCGCTTTACAGAAAATCGAGCCGAGCGAGATGTCGCTATATAGGATGATGTCCTTGTCTAATGGGTTGCCATCATAAAAAAAACCTTTGTGGTATAACTTAAGCAATGTTTATATTTTCTTCTGGGGAACTTTCAAAATATTTAATAATTTAAAGGAATGATACGTTGGAATAATAAGTCTTTTTATTTTTTTTATTTTAAACCATGATAAACGACTGTTTTTATGTAAAAGTCGGTGATATGGTAGTTTTATT
>JABMDO010001328.1:0-15606 GCA_014851415.1 Cnaphalocrocis medinalis
TTTAAGAACATACAGCCACACATCAAAGGATACAAAACTGTAAAATTGATTCAATCAACTCTCATCTTACTGTCAGACACATTAAGTGGAATATCAATTGAGGAAATTTGACAGGTTGTGGTACGTAACCTGATGTGTGGCTGACTGTACACATAAGTACATTTGGGGAAGGACCGGCGTTGCAGGAAATCAAGCCTTAAGACTTAAGATTTGCAAACATCAAACTTTTAATACTTGGAAACAACTTATTAACTACAACAGGAACATACAAATAAAAAAAAAACACCACAAAAGTGTCAAGTTGGCAGGTGAATAAGTTAAAAATTGACAATGATTATTAGACCGATTAACCGATTATACGGTTATGGCGGCCAATATCAACGATCAGCCAACGACGCAGGACATTTTATAGTTTATATTTAGTGCACAAGTGTGTGCGCAAACACAGATGCACTCTCTAGTCCTTTACCCTCATTATTTATAGTCAGTCACTTGACTTCATTTTGTATGGGGAGTCGAAGAAATTTTCGAAACTTGTAACAATAACAAATGGTGTTCAGAATGATTGCTACACGTAGTTAATGGATGTTAATGTTCACAGACACCCGCATTCAATTATGAAAGTCAATTTTATGGCCTACTGCCAACTTGTAACTTTTTACATATTATTTCAATTAAAATATAAGCAATGATAGCAAAATTTCACAATTTATATTTACGCAAACGCAGTAATATATACATATTATATGTACCTAGGTTTAAAGTAAAATCGTTGCTAATATAATACAAACCTATCAATTTGATTTCCTAAGAAGGTAAGTATTCAAAAATAAACCGTTATTTTTGAATGTTTTATTTACAATTTTATTAATTGTATTAGGTACCTACTTACCTATGTAATGTACTTTTTGTGATTTTTAGTTCGATCGCAGTAAGCCTAGGGCCACACTAACGAGAAATGCTATTTTATTATCGGGATAATGGGCACTGACGTTATACATACGCCACACTAGCGTGGCCCCAGCATTAGAGACTTAAGCCACAAAATAATTACACACAGAAAGGAGGCTGCCCACTAAGAGCTAAAAACGTGTCATGTACTCACGCATGCGCACTAACGGGGAAATACGTCTTTTCGACCACATTAATCCTAGCTTATGACATAAGATTGTCAAACTGTCGAGGGCTATGGTAGAGGTCGCGCGCTTATGTATTCATGCCGGGCAACAACCCTAGCATATGTCAACGAACTCTTCTAAATTCAAAATCAGGCTGAGTCTACCTTCTGTGTGTAATTATTTTGTGCTTAAGCTCCTCAGCGACTCCTAGATGTCATTTTACAAATAAAACTTTTATAAGTGAATAAAAATGTATGTTATGTTATCTTTTTTAGAGTACGGATTGCCACACGTGATAATTATAACTTAATCTGGGTGGCCCCTACACCTATACTTAACTTATGAAATTAATGGAAAATAATTATATAATTTCCTCCCAACCGATACTTATTTCGGCTTTGGCAGCTAATCTTATCGATTGCTATCAACGCAGCACATTTATAGCGTACAAGTCTTCGGGCTGATTTTTAGGAACAGGAGGGCAAATTTTGGCCCGACCCGGTAATCGAACCCGGGATCAAAGCCCTGGCTTTAAAGTGCGACACTACTCAGCCATTGTGATGAGAAGAACAATAAATATAACTTGGTGACCTGACACATTTGTATGGGATTAAAAAGTTATTTATGCAGTTGGCGTAACTAGAAAACTGACCATCAAAATTGTAAGGCACTAGCAGACATAGAAGAATTTTATTCTAGTTTTCCTGTCTGCATAGATAACTTGGTAACATCGCATACATAATATAAGATTACCAAGATATATTTGCTGTTATTTTCACCACCATTTTTCCTTCAAGATGAGTCATGGCAGGCAAATTTATTTTTCAATTTGTTTTCGCTCTTCTGTGCGTATAAATAAAGTGGTATTTCCTAATAACTCGATGGTGAAAGTAGACAAGTATAGCCACCCAGACCATTTTTACAATCTGTCTGATTTTTTTAAAATCGAAATTGAATCCAATGTTTTTGAACTTAAGGTGCATATCGATTTAACAGTTTTGTATACATTGATAAAGTGGCACCTGTACTACGGTATTTTAGGTTTTAAAAGTGAAATTAATGACCCTGTGGTTTATTTAAATTCGTTTTGAAAAATAATTACAAATTATCGGGTATTGTATAGCATTTCATTTTTAAATAAAATTTCAACACGTTGAAATTATTATCAATTATAATTTACTTTCGTAAAAGTATTTTTAACTACACTACCGTAACTAATATTAAAAATATCAAATTCAAATCGCTAGTAAAAATATGAACAATCATAATTCAAAATAAATAACCTACACGAAATAAAATATTATGAAACAAATTAGCATAAATATGTGCTGATCGAACGCTCAAATAAATAACGCTACTTAACTTTGATGAACTGAGCATCAAACATTTTCTTGTCTCTATCATCAGGTTGACTTAGAAAGAGACAGCATGTTTGAACAGCTTTTTAAGTTACAAAGGGCATTCGTAGTTTTATAATGCATCAAGAAAGTAATGAAATTAATGATGGCGCCACTGCCGCTTACGTCATAGAGTACGGTAGTGACGTAAGCGACAGTGGCTAACCATAACCAATGGGTTATAATACTATGGACCATCGTAATAGCACAAAATAATTACACACAGACGGTAGACTCAGCCTGATTTTGAATTTAGAAGAGTTCGTTGACATATGCAAGGGTTGTTGCCCGGCATGAGTACATAAGCGCGCGGCCTCTACCACAGACCTAGACAGTTCGACAATCTTATGTCATAGGCTAGGATTAATGTGGTCGAAAAGGCGTGTTTACCCGTTAGTGCGCATGCGTGAGTACATGACACGTTTTTAGCTCTTAGTCGGCAGCCTACTTTCTGTGTGTAATTATTTTGTGGTAATAGTTCCTCAGGATTACACGACTTTATTGAGAGTGTAAACACATAGGAAGGGCGAAAAGTCGCAGCGGATTCTTTCCGTGATTTTCAAATCCGTGATTCGTGATTTTCACACGGCAAACAATACTAGCTACTACGCAGGCTTAGCAATAAAAAATGGGTTCAGTTCGCCATTTTATTAGAGTCTGTGACAATAGGGGTTATCGCGTGTGATAAAACCCGCTAGATGGCGTACTGAAGAATTGAGGTCTATCTACACGGTGATTGGTTATTTTTGATGTGAGATGTCAAAATGTCACTAAACAACCAATGACGTTGAAGTTGAACCTCAGTCTAATAGTACGCCATCTAGCTGATCTTTTACACAACCCCATTCTGGCCAATCGTGCACGTTCTGTGCCATGAGGTTTTTGGCGACTTCGATCCCTCAGCGATATCACGGGCGACCCAGTAAACGAGCAGACGGATCACCTGATGGTAAGAGATTGCCGCCGCCCATAGACACTTGCAACAGTAGTAAGTCACAAGTAAGCAACCTTTAACCCCCTTTCTACCCAATTGGGCCTCCGATAGACTCACTCACACGACGAAAACACAGCGCAAACGCTGTTTCACGGTCTGTAAGGCCGTGGTATCACCCCGGTCAGCCGGCCAGAAGCCAGTGCATTTATGCCGAAGCGTGGCTCTCCCATGGTTAGTAAATGGCAGTTGCTACTCATTACATAATACAATTGAATGTGTTACTCTGTGAGTCTACTTCGTCAGAAGGCAGTATATTTTTGGTCCTAAAATTATCTGTAACAAAATATATGCATCAAGAAAGACATGAAATTAACCCTTAACCAGGCAACTAGACATATTTTTTTTCATTGGTTTTCAACCTTATCATAACTGCATAAAGTTCAAAATCTGGTGGTCTCATATGGTACATAGCCTGGTTAATGGTTAATTGATGGCGCCACTGCTGCCTCCGTCAAAGTATGGCAGCCCCATTGGTTATAATACTATGCAACTTCGCAATAGTTCCTCAAGAATAATTTCACGATTTTATTGACAGAGTATATGAGAGACCTCATACTAGCGTCCTTTAGGCGTTGGCGTTTTGCCGCGTAGACGCCACGCCCGAAAACGTCCATGAAAGAGAATTATACTCTAATTCATAATCATGTAAAGTATTTTTTTTTTTTTTATGGCCTGTATTGTGTTCATGACACATTTAATTTTGCCAATGTCAAGTGTAGTTTGATAAAGTGTAGTCAACAGTCGAAGTCAGTCGAGTCACAGTCACTCAATAAAACGCCGGTGTTTAGCGTTTTAATGTCCTAAGGATTCGTGGAGACTATTTTAACAAAGCCGTAGGTTTTAAGACTCTATTAGGTCAAAGCAAATTGTTCACGTGACAACCACTCGACATCAATAGCAGTGTTAAAAACGACACAATTCAATGATTCTTATATTAATATCACCCTGCAGCACTTCACTGCACAAGTAACACCAAATTTGTACACTAACACCACTATATACTAATTAAAATCTTTGGATTGCATCAGCCGATGATGCTGTTTCACAGTTACCCACAGAATCCCATCATGTAAAGTAAACTTACAGATGAAAATGACAAGTTTCTATGCATTTTGACATTTTGCATGTGTCAAATTGAGTGATAATGTATGGGGATGACACATTGACATCTGTCAGTTTACATGATTATGAATCAGAGTATAGTTCCAATTTTAGCCACTTGCTAAATCAAGGTAGAGCTTCTGAAAGTGCAGTTGGATCTGACGCTTTTATAACGCCATCTGTCGGATTTAAAACGTGTTAAAACCCTGATTATAATTTTAAGGGGCTATTCGAATGAAACTAGCGCCGTCAACCTATTTACACTGATTGTGGCGAAAATACGATATTTTTTTAAGAAAGCAAAACATTACAGACTTAGATAAAAGTAAATTGAATTTTTCAATTATTGCTAAAAGTGGCCGTTTTTAGCAATAATTAACATGATTGTTACTTGTCGCGTGTTAGAAATATTGTATTGCATTTTGAAAAATCCAATTTACTTGGATCTAAGTCTGTTATGTTATATTTTCTTCAAAAATACCATATTTTCGCCACAATTAGTGTAAATAGGATGGCGGCGCTAGTTTCATTCGTGTAGCCCCCTTAAGGGGCTATACGAATGAAACTAACACCGTCAACCTATTTACACTGATTGTGACGACAATATGATATTTTTTAATAAAGTAAATCTCTACAAACTTATATGCAAGTAAATTGGGTTTTCAAGACGCAATACAATATTTTGAACACGCGACAAGTAACAATAATGTTAATTATTGCTAAATGGCCGTTTTAAAAAAATACTGTACTGTCGCCACAACCAGTGTAAATAGGTTGGCAGCGCACTTGTAACTCCACTGGTGTTGCAAGTGTCCATGAGCGGCGGCAATTGCTTACCATCAGGTGATCCGCCTGCTCGTCTGCTACCTATCACATAAAAAAAAGATAATAGCCCCATAAGTCGCTATTAAACCATAGAAATTGTTGCTGCACTGTCACTCTTTCACGTTTTCAGATGCTGCGTAGACGGGTTAGGGAACAACTCGAACGAGAATTTCAGAGAACGGCCGGTCTCTACTAACCGAAAAATATTGGTTAGGTTAGGTTAAAACAGTAATCAGCCAAAAAATCTTGAAATTGTCGGGCGAGTTGTCCCATAACCTGCGTAGTCGCCACCGAAACGCTAGTGAGGTGAGGTCGCCGGCAAGACGCCAACGCTAATAATGTAATATTTTTTGTTAACCTAATGATGTCATCTTTTTTGTTAACCTGTGTTTACGAAAAAATACAGGGTGTATCTGTGAAACATTTACATCCCTTTAACCACATGTTCTACCAACCATTCCGAACAACATTTGTTCTATGACTTTTGAAAATTCGCATAATTTTTTTTTTATCTTTCCATACCAAGTCGGTCACGTAACTTGGCCATTTTGTATGGGGAGTCAAAAATTTTTTCGAAGAATTTGGAAAAGTTGCTGAACAAATGTTGTTCAGAATGGTTGATAAAACACGTGGTTAAAGGGATGTAAATGTTCACAGATACAACCTGTATAATTGATTTGATTGATTTAAAAGAACACTATTGCGAGGTCACTGTGCGGGAAACTCATCGTTATCTCAAGCGGTTAAGGTCGCGAATCACTCGAGGCCGAGCAGCCAGTTGATGCCCTGCGCCAGGAACAGGATCAGCGGCTGCCACGCCACCAGCCAGCGGATCCAGTCCAGCAGCTGCCCGAACAGTATGTGCGGCCGGTCCCAGCTGCTCCAGCGGTTAAGGAACAAACTAAATAATAAATACATAATAATAATAATAATATTTCACTACATCACATACATTGATCTGACTCTGAGATAGGTAGCTGAAGCACCTGTGTTACAGATATCAGAACCAACAGTGGGATTACAAATATATACATACTAGCGGCCGCCCGCGACTCCGTCCGCGTGGAAACGTAACTTTTTACCCCCCTTTCAACCCCCTTTTCGCAATAAAAAGTAGCCTATGTCCTTTCTCAGGGTCTAGATTACCTGTATACCAATTTTTATTTAAATCCGTTAAGTAGTTTTGGCGTGAAAGAGTAGCAGACAGACAGACAGACAGAGTTACTTTCGCATTTATAATATTAGTATGGATAATACTTTTCTTTTGTAAATACATACTTATAATACATAGAAAACATCCAGACCAATACAAACAGACATGTTCATGCACACAAATGTTTGTACTGTGCGGGGATCGAACCCGCAACCCTTGGCCCAGTCGCAGCATTCACTACCACTGAACCAACCGGGTCGTCATAAAGAGATAACTTCTATAGACAACGACAAGGCTTATAGGTAAACCGAAAACACGAAACGCTTGCGCGATGTTATTGGATACAGCGCCATATATTGGCTCATTTATTAATTACGGCCCCGAAGCGAAGTGAGGGCGGGCCATTAATAAATAAATGCGCCAGACAATCACACCAATCAACCTGGTCTCAAACTAGGGCAACTCCTGTACTATGAGATGACCAGATGGCGATAATCTGGGGGCGTCAACCCAGAACACCCAGACCCAAGACAACTTAGAAAATGTAGTTTCCAAAATTGACATGACCGGGAATCGAACCCGGGATCTTTCGCTTCGGGCTAACACCTTAGCCACTGCGCCATCGAGGCCGTCAAATAATAATAAATGCACCTCCTCATTGTGGAATCAACTTCCCGCAGCGGTATTTCCGAACCGGTACGACATTCAAATCTTCAAGAAACGAGCCTATACCTTCCTAAAAGGCCGGCAACGCATCCGCACTCCTTCTGGTGTAGCTGATGTCCATGGGCGGCGGTGTTCATTTAACATCAGGTGACCCGCTTGCTCGTTTGCCTTACTATAAAAAAAAAGTTCGGCATGGTCAGCGATCACCAAACCCCTAATTGGGTCTGGGGTGCCCTCATTCACTCGTCAAAACACAGCACAGGCGCTGCTTCACGCCGGTCTCCTGTGAGGCCGTGGTATCAGGCCGAGCCGGCCCATTCATGCCGAAGCGTGGCTCTCCCATGATGAAGAGTGAGATGTTTTATTTATTTTTTTTGTTATGTAAGATGGGTTTGCACTTGACCTCATCTCACCTGATGGAGAGTGACAATGAGTATTATTATTATAGACGGGAATTAACGCGACGTAATTTTTTAAGCACATAATTATGTACTTACTGCTTGACGTTTCGGCTGCGTTACAACAGCCGTGGTCACAAGCGAAGTGAGTTCGCTTGTTACGTCGCGTTAATTCCCGTCTATAATAATAATAGTTATAATGCAACGCGAAAATTTAAAGAACTATGAGTGACAATGAGGTCTAAGATGTAGCGTGCTTTCCCAGAAGAAGTTTAAAAGGATACGGGTTGGTGAACATCCGCTTGAGGTCGACCTTGTCCTTGCAGTAGGGGCAGGTCTGCTTCTTGCCCACGATGCACCAGCCGCGGATGCAGAACTCGTGGAACACGTGTCCGCACGATAACTTGTACGTGTTCTCTGAAACATAAATAAAAAAAAAAAAATTAAAGTATCAGCCTATAGTATACTGTCCCACTGCATGGCAAAGGCCTCCATCATAGAAATCAAGTTATCGCTACTATGATGGGATTAGGCTTAATCACCACGCTTGCCTAATGCGGATTGGTGATCACAAACCCGAGCTATGTTTGAAAAATTCGAAACATACTTTTGCTCGACCCGGGAATCGAACCCGGGACCCCGAGATCACGGCCGGGTACTTAAACCACTAGACCAACGGGGCGTTCAAAAACATACATGGGGGAGCATAAATAAATACATCTCATACATTGACTTCGACTCTGTACTAAGTAGCTTAAGCACTTGTGTTACAGATATCAGACAACAGAGGAAATACAAATATCGTCGGTTAAATCACGAAAGGGCATAACTGACCGGCATAATTGGGAAAAAACTGCCAAAGAGGCGACTAATCTCCCGCCTAATTACATAATGGCTAGCTTTATTGAATGCAGGCAATACGGCTTTGGAACTTGCTCCCTATTGACATAAAATCCTCAACCAACAAAGATGCTTTCAAAAAAAGGATTCGTGGGCACTTTTTTCGATCACTCTCGATAAAATAAAACTATGTCTTATTTTATCGAGAGTGATCGAAAAAAGTGCCCACGAACCCTTTTTTTGAAAGCATCTTTGTTGGTTGAGCTTATATATTTTTATATATATCTATATATCTTATATATCTAGCTATTTTATTTTATATATGTATATTTATCTTTATTATAAGTAGGTTTATACGTTTGTCTATAGTTACAGGTATTTATATTAAATTAAATTATTATCACATGCATTGATTGACACATCCATGCTCACCTAGAACGCCTTCTTCATTGACGTCGACTAACAGCTGGTTGCCGCACACGGCGCACACGTTGGTCTCCAGCTGCCGCGTGGGGATACCTTCCTTTGTGTAGTACTGAAACCATAAATAAGGCAACGTGAAACATAAACAATTTTCGCCGCCCAGGCACCTGCAACACCAGTGGAGTCCCAAGTGCTTTGAGAACTTTTTAACTTTCATTACCCACCAATTGGGCCTCCAGAACAATCAATCTTCCGAGCCGGCACCCTTACAAATAATAATTGTGCCGGAGTTAAATTTTTTTTCTTATGTGATTGGTGGCAGACGACCAGACGGATCACCTGATGGTAACCAATTTAAATTGACGGATGTCAATGACAAGTTGCATATTTGTAATTCCAAATACTTATAGCTCAAAACTACTAATGCTCGCTCATAGTGATAAGGTCGCCATTGTTGTACATTATTTTTAAGTTTTATACCTCTGTTATGTGTGCAATAAAAATTATATTGGTGTTGGTATCATTATTTCAAACGCTTTTAGCATGGAATTGTTTTTGAGATTTTGTGATTGTATATTGTATCATAAAAACTTACCCCAATAGAGGCAGCCATCTTATCCGTACAGTACTCTGCCACATCCCGGCCCAGCACCCCGAAGTACAGGCCGTAGAACAGGCACAGCAGGCCCACGTCCATCCAGGCCTGCGGCTTGTGCCCGAACAGCAGGTTGAGGCCCACGAACGTGAGCATCATCACCACGTACCCGAACACACCGAAGAAACAACTTAACTTGTATATGAGGTAGAACCATTTGTACACTAATCTGGAATTGATAATAAATACTGTTAATGGATTATAAGTAATCTATACTATTTATAAAGAGATAACTTCAATAGACAACGACAAGGCTTATAGGTAAACCGAAAACACGAAACGCTTGCGCGATGTAATTTAGCACAGCGCCATCTATTGGTTCATTTCTGAATTACGGTCCCGAAGCGAGGTGAGGGCGGGCCACTATAAATAAATTCTGACAACATCTCATACACTGACCTGTAGTAAATGGCTTAAGCATTTGTATTACAGATATCAGACAACAGATACTTCATATAAACGGGACTAAACGCGATGAAATTTAATAAGTACATTCTGGCACTTACTGCTTGACGTTTCGACTGTGTTACAACAGCCGTGGTCACAAGCGGACTGGAGGCGCACGGCGTCGTCTTCTACGCCCGGCTTGTGCACCTTCGGATATCCTCTCATTTTCGATATTTGCACTGCTACTTAATAAACTGTCAGTGAAGTCACTTGAATGTACTTATTAAATTTCGTCGCGTTTAGTCCCGTTTATATGAATTATGAAGTATTAGTATAATGCAACGCGAAAGTTTAAAAACATATAACAGACAACAGAGATTAATGGAAAAATTACGGTGTACATTTACATCAACTAAAAATAAATGTGGACGAGTGGTTTACTCCCGCATAGGACTCTACAGCCACGAGCGCTGCTGTAAAGTCACACCGCATGGTGCTGCTTAAGTCATCTGTTAAGCGAAGGCCTATGATGATGATGAAAAATAAATACATTTAAATTTTATTTTTTTAATGTATGACGATTTGTAAGTGCCGTGTATCTTCTACGTAAATAAGCACTATTTTGAGTTTGAGTTTGATCTATAATTTTCTTACCTAGGCGTCGTAACCGACATAGGCCTAAACGAGGACTTCCTTATGACTACGGCGGTGAGCAGAGTGAACACCGACCAGATGGTGATGAATCGCCACCAGTGGTTGCGCGCGCTCATCACCACTGGGATCGACCACATCGCCACCATCGTGAAAAACTGCGGAGATAGATTACGATAACTTAACCATTTTCACTAAACGTTGTAAGACCCAGACAGTGGACACAATGGAAAATCAATTGTTTTATCTATATCTATACTATTTATAAATAGAAAAAAAATCTATAGACATCCAAAAACTTCATATATATATACAAAACGAAAAGACGAAACACTAGCGCGATGCAATCAACACCTAGCGCCATCCATTGGTAGACAGTGTAACTACTGAATCGAAAAGAAGTGAGGGCAGGCCACTAGTGCCTTTTAAAAGGCTTTTGGGTCATACGCGACCTTGACAAAATCAAGTTTTGAAAAAAATTAGGGCACCACTGCACTGCCACTTACATGAAAGATATTGGATATGTCTTGAAATAAAGCATATATTGTTAGTTTGTCAAACAACTGTTTATCACGACTTTCTAACGCATATTCAATATTCATATGCATATGCATATTCTATTCCATTTTTAGGGTTCCGTAGCCAAAATGGCAAAAACGGAACCCTTATAGTTTCGTCATGTCCGTCTGTCCGTCTGTCCGTCTGTCCGTCTGTCACAGCCGATTACTCGGAAACTATAAGTACTACAGTGATGAAATTTGATGGGAATATGTGTTGTATGAACCGCTACAAAATATGACACTAAATAGTAAAAAAAAGAATTGGGGGTGGGGCCCCCCATACATGTAACTGAGGGATGAAATTTTTTTTTTCGATGTACATACCCGTGTAGGGTATCAATGGAAAGGTCTTTTAAAATGATATAAAGTTTTCTAAAAAACATTTTTCTTAAAGTGAACGGTTTTTGAGATATCAGCTCTCAAAGTCGTAAAAAGTATGTCCCCCCCCCTCTATTTTTATAACTACGGGGTATAAAATTCTAAAAAAAATAGAGGTGATGCATGCTAATTAACTCTTTCAACGATTTTTGGTTTGATCAAAGTATCTCTTATAGTTTTTGAGATAGGTTGATTTAACTGTAATTTTGGTTAAGTTATTGTGCTTACACTGAAAACGATGGCTGAACCTTATAAGATAGATCAAATATTTGCTGCTACGGAACCCTTTGTGCGCGAGCCCGACTCGCACTTGGCCGGTTTTCTATTTTATTAGGTGCAATTGAGTAAAGATACTTACCGCATAAGACCTATAATGCCTTTTTTTCCACTCCACAACAATCACTTGAGCCACGACCAACGTTACTATGAGTATAAGCACCATTGTTGTGTGCATTGACTCGTGTCCTTTGTGCATCTCGTGCAGCTTTTGGTGGTCGAACCTGGAACAGAATGGATAGTCAATAAGAAGAAAAGTACCTTTTTTTTATTAATGAAGGGCTTGCTCTTGGCTTCATACTGAACTCTAGCAGTTTTAAGAAGGTATAGGCTTGTTTCTTAAAGATTAGACTGTCGTAGATAGATTGATATTCTTTATTGCACAAATAGAATAATACATGAGTGAAACAATAACTATAAACAGTACAATATGGCGGTCTTATCGCTTGTAGCGATTACTTTCAGACAACCTTTAGGTAGATTAGAGAAAACAGCGTGTTGGCAATGGGGGTAAGGCAGTGCAAAGAGATTGCTGAATGAAAATAAGAAGTACAGATACTCATACCGTTGTACCGGTTTGGAAAACCGCTGCGGGGAGTTGATTCAACAATGAGGAGTTGCGTGGCAGAAAATGTAGAGCAAAGCACACGGTAGAGGACAGCCATCCATCTAGATGGTAAGGATAGAATCCCATCTTAAGTCCTAAGCCTATCAACTCCATGACTCTAGCTTTAAAAAAATTGTATTCCACGCCATGCCTTTCGTGATCGAAAGAGGACGAAAAGTGCTTTACACTTAAGTGAAATTTTGCTGTATTTTTTACAATACTACTGCATTTATATCTGACTTATGGTTTTTCCTACAACATGTCTTGTCATTTGACAAAAGCCTCCTCTAAAAACTTAAAGGTGCATGCCTCTTTGTAAAAGGTTTAGGGAAATATGATGTGCACTACAAATATTATTAAATAAACATCTATCCATCCATCTAAACATCTAGGATGGTCAAAAGATCATTATTAATGCAGTGTCAGTAAAATAAAAACGATTTTAAATTAGAAAAAACAAGGGTTTACAGTTATATTCCTTGAAATAGAAGTTACCAGATGAGATAAGAGTGTAATATGGTCATTAAAAGATCTCATTTTATATCAAGATTTAAGAAGTAAATTAAAGATGAAAATACAGAAGTAGACTTACCTTAACTTTTCTTCGGAGGTCAACTCCTCGTAGGTCTAAAATAATAATATAAAAATGTTTAAATCGATATTAAATAGGCATACGAACGAAACAGTTGTATAAAATCTCTATTTTACCTTGTTAGGGTCAACCGGCCGGTGGAGATCCATGGTTGTTGGTTAAATAGGACCTAGTTAAAACTAATTAATTGTTCTATATTTACATGAATCACATAAATAATCTAATTAGAGATTACAACCCAAAGTAAATTGAAAATGTGCCGGAGTCACACACTCCGCCGTCATTAGTTGTCTGTCAAAGTGACATTTGTTTTTTTAAATATTGTGTGTATGTAGCGGCGCACGTAAAGAAATATTAATTTATAAAATTCGCCAACATTTATTTTTACGACTTTATTGACAGATTATACAGGTTGGTAAAAAAACATTGGGCCCAGGTGGGAAAATAGGAGCGTTTAGCAGGAAACATTCCTTTATTTTTTAAATATAAATAAAAGTAAAAGTAAGTAGGTATTCAAAGTTTTATGTGGTAATCGAACTGAAAGAAAATCTGTAGCCCCGTTTATGTTTTAAGATCCTCATCTACAATGTGTTAAAGTATTTCGTTTGTTTCTTGTGAAAAGGTTTTATCCTTTGCACTTACAATGCTCTCTTAGGTATTTAATTATAGAAATTGTAATGAAACATTGAATTCATTCTTTATAATATTTATTAAATAATTCTCCTACATCTTCGACTAAGGGTTTGTTCACCCACTCGACGTTCTTAGCGAAGGCGAAGTCGAGGTGGTTCAACTTGGGCCACGCGCAGGCTGGCTTCACGTCCTCCAGCACTCCCGTACTGTTTAGTTTCTCTGCTAGCCGCATTATTTGCTGCAACAAGAATAACATACATACATAGAATAGCGATAAGACCGCCTTATTGAACTGTTTATTGCTGTTGTTTCACTCATGTATTCTGTTGATGTGCAATAAGGAATATCTACTTATCTATCTATAATCTAGAACAACTTCAAATTAATAAATTTCTTGACGCATTCTAAGTTAATAATATAATTTATATAATACAGGGTGTATCACTGATACCTAAGTACACTCTGTACCTACAGGGTGTATCTGTGAACATCTACATCCCTTTAACCACGTGTTGTACTAACCATTCTGAACAACATCATGTTCTATGACTTTTGGAAATTCGCATAAAAATATTTCATCTTCCCATATTACCTACAATGTTGGTCACGTGAATTGGTCATTTTGTATGGGGAGTCAAAATTTTTTTCGATATACATAGGTATTTCGGTATGTTTTTGAACAAATGTACCTTATGTTTAGAATGGTTGATAGATAGGTACACCCTGTATAGCGACCTCACTAGGTCTGGTGCCCCACAGAATACCAGCATTACCTGCTTAGCAGGAACATATTATGCTGAGTGCACAATCATTTTGATAGCAATAAACATAGGTACGTTTTAGATAAACAGAAAATCCTTACCGACTTCTCTGTTAATTGATCGTTCTTTCCATACAGAATGAGCACGGGCACTTTCACGTTGTCCAAATTGTACGGCTTCACCTTTCCGAATACGCCGTCTGCCCATTCCGTGAATACGCCTGAAATCAATAAGTAAGTATGAAATAGAAATAGGAAAAATCTTCATTCAAGTTCATACAGAACACTTATGAATGTCAAAACATTATAATCTTCTACCACTGGTTCGGATCGTCGATTTCTACTGAGAAACTCAATTACCTACTTAGTTACTCTTTTCAAATTAGGTATTTGTAAAGAGGATTTTTTTCCAGCCCAGAGGAACTATTTGCGGAGTTTAACCAATGGGGCTACCATAGGTAGGTACTACTCTACGAACGTAAGCCGCAGTGGCGCCATCAATTAATTTCATGACTTTATTGATGCATTAAACCTACTTACCTGTAGGTATTAATTTAACTATGAACTTTTCTTACCCGTCATGGCGATCTTGCCGAAATGCTCCAACTGCCGAAAGCTCGCCGGCTGTGCTCTTGCAAGTATAATAGGTGTCATGTCCTGAAACAAGTCAACGAGAAAAAATTTGCTATGAATAATGTGGAATGTACACTATGACCTCATTTCACACCTTATCTTAAAAATACTATCTCACTGCAATTTGACATCGATATCATTAAATATATCACTATCGCTGTGAAAGGACGCAAGGATCTTAAAGCACTAAACTTACATGATTGGTTCGAATGTGCACAGGACCGAACACTTTGACGTGGGAGGCCAAAAGCCACCTTGAATCGCTGAGCCAGCGTAGTAAGTAGTTAAGTTAGTCTTGTATAGAGCTGTGAAACTTTCATATCTGTAGACCTCCGACTTGAGCACATTTGTATGAAAATTTGCTGGTGGTACCTACGGTTAATTGCCCAGTGTATTTTGATGTCAACTAGTATGTTATCATGAAGTTTGTCACAAATTGCTTTATTTGGCCGCCTGCTAATTAAACTAGCCGCAACCCTGTGTGCAACTCATTATGTCACGGCGCTGTTTATTTTAAACTTGCTGTTAATGAGTGTTAACTAAATCACATTAATTATGA
>JABMDO010001329.1:0-16114 GCA_014851415.1 Cnaphalocrocis medinalis
ACCATGATTAAGGGTAAGAGGAGTCTGGTAATTACAATAAAGCGACTGCCCTTTAGAACCAGATCAGTTGAATCAGGGTTACACGTTTCAGGAACTAGGTGCAGGTTTCCTCACGATGTTTTCCCTCACCGCGGAGCTAATGGTAGAGATACGCACATAGATTTCTGACTTGCAATTGGTCGGTTTTTATTACTCATAACAAACTCATAAAGGTCTGCTATTTTCGTTCCACGTTCCGGCTGTCGCATTCACCGAATCGACGGTTCACGGATATCGATCAGATGGTTTAATGGATATCAGATGTAATCAGCCACTCGATCGCTAAACAATGCTCTATTAATTGGAAATCTGACGCGAAACAAACTCGTTACCAGTTTTGTATCGCTATTGGGGTCGGTTATGTAAACTACGAAACGTTAAAGGCTTTTGATAAAGTCTTCGAGCTAACCTTTGAGCAAGTCGCCTTATTTAAAGTGAATTTCTGAGCCTTAGATGATTAATATCGGAATTCTTGGTAAGACAATATGTTTGAGTTACCTTACGAGAGATGTTTTCTAACGAAGTGGTAATGAGAACAGGCGTACCACAAGGATTTGTTTTGGTTCCTCTTTTATTTCACATACATAACATCGTTAGCGTAGCTTAAGGGTATTTTCTTTTTGTATTTAGTAAAGAACATGACTGTAACGTACAAAAGCCGCAGACTTCAAAGGACAAGATAACAATAACAAATCAGACCCTAGCAATCCGAGGACAACTTCCTTGTCCTATATAAACTTTACAAGCAAAGTTTTGCAGAATCAAATATGTATGAGAGAAAATAGTATCCCACATCGCTGGGAAATACAATATGTAGAAGCTCAATAGTTTTTATCGTCGTCAAATATACAACTATTCAAACGTAACACTCAGATATACAAACAATATTCTATTAATTGGAAAATGGACGTGCATGAAACTGGGAGAGTTTTATTGGCCTTTTGTTATTGGCACGGTACGTTGCATAGCAATTATTGGGATTTGTTTATTTTTATTCAGGAGCTTTTTAACATCAAGTTGTTGAAGGCAGATTAACCTTTTATGATCAGGGAGTCAATTCATAAATGGAACATACACAACAACAGTAGTTTTATATTGGTTTGCATGAATCGAATTTATCGTTTCGGCTATGTTACTGCAGCTTTCAGTTAGGCTACAAGCGGACAGGCAATCCTTTTCATAAGCGTCTGTTGTGTCATCTTCGTTTCGATGCGACAGATACATTCTGATTAGTTACGGGACGGCTTCGTTATATTATAACCCAATTGGCTGTGAATCTTCAAGCAGTAAGCTACAAAATTGAAAGCAATTTCGTTGGGTTAATCGTCTTTCCAATTGTAGTTACGAGTAGTCTGATAGTTTTTAGGCGAGACGTAAGAGGTCATTTCTATATCGGTAGATAACATTAACTAAACAGCCATGGAGCATACAAGGCTAGGATGACTAGTGAGTCAGTAATAGCAGACTTCCTGTCAGACCTAAAACCGGATAATGCTAGGGATGCCTGTATGAGGCTTAAACACAAATATAACTGAGACGATATAGAAGCCTACAAAGGGAATAACTTATTGAACTGCCTATCTTTCTCCTATACATACTTAGTACCGTTTACTTACATGGTATGCTTGGACCATGCATGATTCAGGATTTTTATGTCTTAGGTAGTAGACCATTAGAAAATTCACCTGATGGCAATTGCTTACCATCGCAACACCAGAATTCACAAGTCACAAGTACAGTACTATAATACCAACTATAATTAATGCGGCATTTGACAGGTCTGTTAATTACATTGAAACTTTTGTCGTATAACATTCAAATCCTTAGACAGGGGAACCAGATCTAATGGATCCTACTTAGTTGATTCCTAAAAAATATTGTTTCCAACTCAAAACCTTATTAGCCATAGACAACAGTCATCCATCAACATACAAACGAGCAAGTCGGAAACCTAAGAAAAAAATACTAAGCTAATGTACAATGACACTCAATACATGAGCAGATGTTATGAAAGTCCACCTGTCACAGGAAACATGATAGGAAAAAAAACACAAGAAAGGAAATATGATCCAGTTTAGGGTTAGGTTAGAGAGCATTATTCATATTTGTACAAAGTTGTATTCGTAACTCGTAATGTTGTAGATATCAAACGAGTAGATGGATCTTCTGATTGCACATTTTAGTAAAAGTACTTAATTTGTGATTGAGAGAGTGCTATTAAACTAATGTTAGCTCAGTGGATACAAACGCGCCTTCCATACGAGGGATCGTAGTTAGGATCCAAGCATACACCTCTAGATTTTTCAAATCTATGTACGTATTTCTATTTCCTCGACGATGAGGGAAAAAAATCATGAAGTAACCTGCACGTTTCGGATAGTTTTAAAATGTGTATCATGTTTCAATTGGTCTGGTTCCCCTGGTTAAGGTTTGCGAAGGTCAGACGGCAGTCTAAAGTCGAAAGTAGATAGGCTGTACAATGAAGTAGTACATTTAGACTTGATTACTTTGTGTTTTTGAATTGATAAGCCGCTTACCTCGCAAATCCTGAACCAGGAGTTACACGTTCTGATGGGAAGAAAAAGTCTGCCTACAAAACAAATTACTCATCATTCTGAAGGTGACCTTTTCATTAAAAACTTTCTGAATAATTACTTGGCTACTTCCTGAAACATCAAATCAATTTGTATAAGTAGCATCCAAACTTCCTCCTCACTACCTCCCCCATCTCCGTAGTGATAATTTAATTAATTAAGTCATACCTTTACTCAGCACCCTTTCATTGTTGCTACATTTCACAATACTGCTCTCAGCTATCGGGACAAAGGCGAAGATATATTGTTTAACTATGCATGTCTAGGAGTTCCAATAGTCTGGGATTCAGGTAGGTAGTAATCTAGAATGCTTCTTCAAATGATGTCATCTTGAACAATCGGAAGGGAGAAGCTTATAAAAACTTTTTTCGTTCCGTTGTGAAAGACTCAAAATACTTATATTTTCGTAACGGATTGCTATTAGTTTCAAACTTGATCAATAGATTGCGATATATGTAGTTACATCGCGCAAGCGTTTCGTCTTTTTTAATTAAACCTAAAACCTGGTAGCTGTCTATAGAATTACCTCTTTAAATAGTATACATTTGCTACTAGAGATAGGATAGGTTAGGTATATTAACATTTGAAACATTCAAAACCAGCAGAACCCTTGGTTACATTACAACATTATGACAGGATCGCATGCCCATTGTTCGTGTGTTGCTAGAATGTTAAGTGAGACATTGCTTATTCAGATAATGCGTCTGAATATGGCATCGCTGCGGTTGGGAGGAAACCGGACTGTTCTTGACATGTCACTTTTTGGCAGAGTTGATTTTTAATTTCCTTAGTAATCTTTGAGTAAAGTTTTAAGTAGTTTTCTTGTCAATTAAAGTGGGTTCGGAGAAAATTGGCCGCCGATCTGTATTGAATAAATTATTTAAATTGTTAACTAGGCCGCAGACCAGGGGCCAGTTTCCTCCAAACCCAGTTAAAATGAGGAGTAAATTACTTGACACTTTACTTAGAGATGGTGAACGAGGCCCTTAGCCTTCGATTCCGTGGAATAGAATTTGTTTTTTCACGTAGCAACTACATGGAGATTTTTACAAAGAGATTTTTAGACGTAAAGCTAAGAGAACTCTTTGGTCTTAGACAACAATCGAACTGGCTATGATGCCCGAAAATATTAAAGTAAATAAAAATATTAGGTAGAAGAAAAATATAAACGTGATTTTTTTTTATTATTGAATGGCGTCTAGAAACTCTTTTGAGGAAGACCTGCCAGGTTTACCGTCGAATCTTTTATTTTAGTTTCGAAGAAAATAATGTTTTGTAGTGAGTAAACCTCCTTGGTACCGCGAATCACAGAAATCTTCGTAAACGGCCGGCAACACATCAGCGACTTCTCAGATCTCGCAGATGTTCATGCTTCATGATGTCATTGCTTACCTACTGGCAGGTGACGCGCTTATTCGTTTTCCGCCTCTAGTGTAAAAAAATATATGCAGATCTTTTAAAAATAAATTAAGATATAATAACTGTGGTCAGAGATCTAAACAGAATACTTGACGATGATTTAAGTTGTACGTTCATTTAGGGTCAAATGTCAGAAACTTAGATAATTTATCACCATGGTTCCCTTGGAACTAAATCTGAGATCATAAATCTGTCACAGTTTGCAATTACATCAAGGAAACATATTCGTTAATTAATTATGATTATGAGACATTGGACATATGAAGGACCTTTTAAACTACCGAAGACATTAGTAATTCATATAAACGGGACTAAAATGCGTGGAAATTTAAATAAGTATTACCTATAGCACTTACTGCTTGACGTTTCGAATGCGCTACAACAGCCGTGATCACAAGCGGACTCCGCCTCGCGTTATGTCCTGTTTAGTATTTATTTGTTTATTAATTTTATTTTAAGTAACGTGTCTCTTTAACCACTCGCCTTTGGCAAAATTCAATGTGCCCGCTATAGCACGATATGCCCTCTAGCGGATTTATCATGAATAAAATAAAATATCTGTATTCTCGGATGATATTGACTTCCTCCTAATTGACCGCATCCTATCCCGTATTGGCACCTGGACGAGAAATTAATATTCATAGCTGTACCCAAATTATTATTTATTGTCATCCCAAATAGAGATGAGTTGCCGATTCAATCATGCAGATTTTAGGTCTTCCTCGCACCTTGAAAGTTTTATTCAGACCAACAATTTACAAGCAACGACTGGGGAGGCAATTCTCGTGTACTCGACATTGAAGTCGAATTAGAGATTTGTATGGACAAATGTTCATATGACTCCTTTAGCAAGCAAGCTATATTAAATTATTTCCGCTGGTCACCCCGGGTGGACAAACCAACGAGTTTCATATTACTACTTTATATCCTCTCGATATCTCGGGGATGTGGAAAATCGTGTCTTTGTCCACCCGGGGTGGCCAGCGGAAAAAAATAATATTGCTTCTCGGTGTCCCCCAGGGGTTTTTTTTTTATATTAAAGGAAGGCAAACGAGCAAGCGGGTCACCTGATCGTAAGTGATCACCGCCGCCCATGGACATCTGCTACACCAGAAGGAGTGCGGATGCGTTGCCGGCCTTTTAGGAAGGTATAGGCTCGTTTCTTGAAGATTTGAATGTCGTACCGGTTCGGAAATACCGCTGCGGGAAGTTGATTCCACAATGACGAGGTGTGAGGAGGGGTGGACGACGAGAGGTTTTTGAAATATTCGGGTTTCTGTCCACCCGCGGGGGACAAAAAGGGGGTGGACACCGGGAATGAAGGAATCGAGCTTACACTGGAATTTTTGAACAGAAAAACTCAGATCAGACTTCGGGCTGACACTGAGAATTTCTGAACAGAAAACAGCCAGAAGTCCGGGAGTCGGTGGTCTTGTAACACTGTGGTACAAATTTTTGGCCCGACTCGGAAATCGAGCTCTAGTATGATGATTTTACATTGCAATAGCCTCCGTGAACCCGCCATTTTTAGACTCAAATAAACGTGTCACGCGCATAATGTCTGCCAAATTGAATTAAATTTCCATTTTAGATGGCTGCTCCGAATTATTTTAAATGACTCATTTATACCAGGCAGGTATAAACTAAGTTATTCACAAATATTTGCCATATTATTTATTACCAACCCAAGTCAATTAAATATTATTTATAATTTGAATTTGTAATGAACTTAATATTAAATAGCACTGGTGCTGTGGAATTGTTACCATAAAATGCATCATGGACATTTAATAGAAATTATTAGAATCGATAAACTACATGCCTTTGAATACCAATGAGATGATGATGAAATCATAACTACGGTATGTCGCATTAGTTACCATAGATAAAGTTCGATTTTTAAGAACGAAAGAAGAAATATTTATTTGGAATCAAAATAAACACATTATAACATAAAACACCTCTTAACTGTTTAAGCCAAATTTCAAAAGGCGCTACTTCAGGCCTGTTTTCTCTTATGCCGTAGTATCACTATGGTCCAGCCAGCCCATTCATGCCGAAGCGTCACTCGCCCGTTTCAAAACTGACACAACGGGTAAAAATAAAATAGGTCAACAAACTTTTGCACTCTTTACTACAAAACTAATTACTTCGTTTCGGGACATTAGCTCCACTCTGTACCAACAGATGGCGCTAGGCAACGATTACATCGCGCTAATGTTTTGACTTTTCAAATTACATCAAGCCTTGCGATTGTGTATAGAGGTTATCTCTATATAATTAGTATAGATAGGATGTCGATTGTCTATAGAATTCGCCTCTTTAATAAATTACAGATTTAGCCCCGTTTGTCAACACAGTGTAGGTCGCGCTTGTTTGACCAGCAGTGTCTCGAATAGCAACAAAAATAATTACGCAAGTCAATAACCGATAACCTACATTATTTGCTAATTCAACTTAAGTAGTATAAGTAGGTCCTTAGCATTATCATGAAACCTACGTAATTGTTTGAGCCCAATATTATTTATCGATTTATTTATTTATTAACAGCCCGTAACATCCCACAGTAGGGCAAAGGCCTGGATACCCTATTCCCATCTACTCCGGTCCTGGTCTGCTGTAGACCAGTCTTTTTGAAAGACGTCGAGCTCATCCCTTCATCGTCGCCTCGGTCTACCGAGACTTCTAGACTACTTCACCAGGTAAGATAGAAAGTAAGTTGTTTTTTTTTCAGTAAGAACTAATTTTCTATCATAGGATAGGTACCTCCGAGTCGAGGCCCTTAATCTGCCGTCCTCTAGCTATAATGCCGTTAACTAACATTTGGTCATTTTTGAGTTATGAATACCATCCTAATAAGAAAAAAATTCCGCATCTAACCATCTTTCCCGATTTTTTCTATCTTGTTTAGTTTCTGAGATAGTATGTCATTAACTACCAGTCAGTGCACTATTTTTGTAAGATTTACATAGCTAGAATGCAGTTACCTAAATTTCTTAGCTAAAACGCGGTTAAGGGATTTAATTTTTTTATTAATGATGAAAATATTCAGAAATTACATAGCTAAATTGCCGTTATTTGAATTTCCGTCTCAATAAAGCCGTTAAAGTACTTTAATGGCAATATTGTTCGGCTATTCTTTGGAAAGGTTATGTATGGCATTACAAGACTAAAACACCGTTAAGTGAAAGAAACTAAACAAAAACGCGGTTAAAGTCCAATAGCGGCATTTAAGACTGGTAAAATAAGTTTCTTGTTTTAAAATTTGCAAAAATGAGTTGACTTTAAACGCTGACCAAATGTAAAATGCTATAGTATTTTAAACGTTTACAAGACTTAAATGCGGCTAACCCGCATTGCTTAACTATAATGCGGCTATGTGCCAAACGTTGCGGAGAGAGGAGACTCAGAGTGTTAGAAGTCGCGTACGCCCCGCAGAATTCCGTGCAAGACTTGCAAGGGAAGACTTTTGCAGGTTGCTACGCACTTGAACTCACTACACACTATATCGGCACAATTAAAAATATATGATTGTCGGGAAAACGCGTTCAAAGATTTCTGAGCCCCTGTATTTTTACAAAATCGGTCATAAATAATAGCAAAATTATAAACTTCATACACAACACTTGACAGATCTGCTAACTTCCTCGAGCGAGAGGGGCTTTTTTGATAAATTCCTTCTTCAAAAAGTAGCCTCAAATGGCCATGTCTTTTACCTTTCTTTCCATTGAAAGAGCCATCGAGTCGAAACGGGGATCAAAGGTGTTCGTACAATCTCTCGGAAGAAGCCACCTAACGAAGCTGACTACAGCAAGTGGAGAAGTGGTTGCCTCAAAGTCAGCAGTCCTTTCAGTGGTTAAAGATTTCTATAGCCGATTACGCTTTGCATGCATCTCAACCTGATCCTGAAAATAAGGACTCTCGAGCAACATTAACACGCCACTTCACCGAAGACCTGCCAGAAGTCAACGTTGGCGAAATCGAAATTGCTCTTGGGCAGCTAAAAATGGAAAAGCCCCCGGAGACGATGACGTAGCAACAGAGCTGATCAAAGCTGGAGGTACAAAGGGACGGTGCTTTTTAACGCTGTCCTATTTGAAGGGAGAAGGCGTGGAGTAGAAAGAAGTGTGGTCGTCCTGTTCTTCAAAAAGGGTGACAAAAGCCTGCTGAAGATCTATCGACCCATTTAGCTTCTAAATCACGTTTATAAGCTCTTTTCAAGAGTGTTTACGAACCGTCTTGCGAAGTCGACGAATTTCAACCACCGGAACAGGCTGGATTTCAGAGCGGATATGACACCATAAACCACATTCACACAGTGCGGCAGATTATATAGATAACCGAGGAGTGTAATCAGCCACTGAGTGTAGCATTTGTGGACTATGATAAGGCCTTTGACTCGATTGAAATCTGGTCTGTTCTGGAGTCCCTGCAGCGTTGGCAAATAGATTGGCGATATATTCAAGTTATTACTTGTACTTGGACGGACATAGTGGCGACTTTGTAGAGACTTCTTATTAGAAGTCTCTACAAAGTCGCCACTATGTCCGTCCAAGTACAAAATCAGCAAATAAACCTAAATACCATTATATCATTGCATCGAGGAGTGAGACAAGGGGACGTCTATCTCCCCGAAATGGAAAGGACGTAACATCAACATAAATGGCGTTGGTACACATCTCCTACTTGCAATTCGCAGATGACGTCGTCATACTGGCCAAAACGATGCAGGATCTAAAATAGAAGCTAAATAGCTTGGCGGACTCTTCTAAACGCATCGGTCTACGGATGAAGTTGGACAAAACCAAGGTCATGTTCAATGAACATGTTCTACCGGAACCGATTGCAATCCATGGCGCCACCCTCGAAGTTGTTCAAAAGTATGTGTACCTGTTGGGCAGCATTCGGAAAACTACATCGAGTCTTCTCATCGTCGATTCCACAGTGCTTAAAGACATTAGTGCGTCAGCTACCCGTCATGACTTACGGGGCCGAAACATGGACATTAACAGCACGGCTAGTCCACAAGTTTAAAGTCGCTTAGTGGGCTATGGAAAGAGCTATGCTCGCCGTTTCTCTGCGTGATCGAATCCGAAACGAGGTGATCCGGCAGAGAACCAAAGTTATCGATATAGCTCACCGGATTAGTAAGCTGAAGTGGCCGTGGGCTGGCTGGACATATCTGCCGCAGAACTGGCAATCGTTGAGGTAAACGAGTTCTGGAGTGGAGACCGCATCTTGGTGAACGTAGTGTAGGACGACCTCAGGCCAGATAGAGTGACGATCTGCGCAAGAGGGCTGGCTGGAGCTGGACGCGAGTAGCCGAAGATCGATCAGAGTGGCGAGCATTTGGAGTGGCTGATGATGATGATCGCGGAAATCGAGACGCTTTACTCAGAAATGTTAAAAGAACACAAAATAGTTTTGGCATTTTTTAATTTGTCTCTATAATCTGAAAAGTGCGATACAATGTTTAAATATTATTATTACGGTAAACTGTCATAAAGTTAAAATAAGTGCCATAATAAAGGCAGTTACTATTTTTTTTAAAGCAGTAATTATTTACCTGCTAAATTTAAGTTATTATGTTAAATATCGATAAAATTGATCTCAATGAGTTTTTTTTAAATAGGTAAATCGTGATTTAAAACACTCAAATGCATTAATTATGTTGAACATAAATACATTTTGTTGTATTTCCAAAATTGTTGGCTAAGTATGTGCTTAGCTTAAATGCCGTTAGGGTAAAAGGTTTCTATTTTAACACGTTCAATGCTGACCCTATTTTCGACATTATCTCGCGGTGCTGACCGTCACACACCGTTGTCGTAGCCCCGCACAGCCGTATCGTCTCATTTTCGACGTTACGGGTGTGCGGCGGCCCGCGCCGAGCGTGGCCGAAAATTCCAAGACGCCAGTGCGGCAGTTCACGCAGCGCGTGCTTAGGAGAAATCGCGATAACAGTGCGGCCGACCACATCTTATGTGTCTTGTTATAATCTATGCATACATTAAAATATCGCCTATAAAAATGAATTTAAGATAACAATTATTGAGAAAAATTCAAGGAGTAACCAAATATAAAAAAAAAATCATGAAAAGGAAATCATCCACTACAATTATATGCCAAAATCATCATGTTATTGTCACATATACATTACTTAGGTAGGTACATATTTGCCGAAATCCTACAAAGGACAAAAAACAATAGTAACCGCGACACATAAGCCTTTTTTATCTTGACATAGTGGATGAATAGGTACGTCTATTGTGTCGTAAAGGTAGCCTAATAAGTAAAAAATAAAAGTAGTTAGTCATTCGGTACTTTAAAGGATTAAGTAAAAAAAAAACCATTGTCCTATCGTAAAAATCTTCTGCAGGTGACAGGTGTGCAATAATTGTGATGGCAATTTTTTTATTACAAAGCTATTGTTTATCTTGACTTTTTTTATTTGTATTGCCTACCGGAATGCAACACAAATAAATTAACAATAGCAACAGAAAGCCGCGCGACGCCGACCTATCCGTCGCTATTGTTATCTTATCTTCACTGACCACCAAAATACCTTGTTTACGTAATAGGTCGGTACCAATAAAGGACTAAGGTTTTTTTAAAAGACTGTAGCAATTTAGTTATTATTCAATGATGAAACAAGAGATAAGATTTCCGATTTAATGGTATTATTGGATTGTTATATAAATTACTCAAAATGTTACTAATAGGTAACTCTATTTAATACGTAGTAACATTTGATAAACTGCGCTCTGCTGAAAAATTAGTTCGACCACAGGGTAAGTGTTAGTCCGCACTGTTGTATTGAAAATATCCCGATCGCGCTCGGCGCGGCAGCCCGCACTCGCGGAGCGGCCGCTCGACCGCAGGGTATGTGATCGCCGCACCGCTGTCATAGAATTTACGTAGGTCGCGCTCGGCGTGCTAGTCAGCACTCGCGTCTCAACGCCCAAATCACGCTGCGCGCGATGTCAGCAGTCAACGTGTTAACTGCATTTTAGTCTAGTAATAATCATTATTTAAAAACACATTCTGTAAATCTATAATTTATGTACTAATTCTAGACTTGAACGCCGTTAAGTAAAAATAACGGCATTTAAGTTCAGTAAATCTATTATACACCAACTCATTTTCCAATTTTATGAAAATTATTCAAAATCCAAGACTTAAATGCCGTTAAGGTAGTCGAAACGGCATTCTAGTTATGTTTTTATAATGTTATATGTAAAATAATACAAAGCTAAAACGTTTAAATTTAAATATTATCAAATATATGACATATAGAGTTGTGAAAGTTTGTGTGTATTAAAGCTCTTGCAAATACCAATGCAATGATATATACAAGTTGTATATAAACAGTTTACTTTAGAAACAGCAAATTTTTTTTCTTTCGCGCACTTTAAATCCATTTTTCTCCGAATGTGGTTTTGGCACTTAACGGCATTATAGTTAGAGGACGGCAGTAATGTAATAAGTGTGCTTGTATTATACAAAATTATGTTTAACAAAGAATTTTGAAAAGTAAAGTACTGTTGGGATTACTTTTCCAAACGCTTTCAGTATGAAATTGTGTATTAGATTACACGAACGAAGGAGGATACACATGAGTTTGTCGAGTTATGGACTGTTCCCACGGGACCACTGTGAGAGAGCCGAACGAACGAAATACGACGAACGGTATACGACAGGATACATCGTACTCTCCTCTCCAGGGTGGAGCAGAATCTATCCATAGACAAAACTGTCATCATCCCAACTAATATTATAAAATACTAGCGGCCGCCCGCGACTTCGTCCGCGTGGAAAAGTAACTTTTTACCCCCCTTTTAACCCCTTACAACCCCCTTTTAGCAATAAAAAGTAGCCTATGTCCTTTCTCAGGGTCTAGACCATCTGTATACCAAATTTCATTTGAATCCGTTCAGTAGTTTTGGCGTGAAAGAGTAACAGACAGACAGACAGAGTTACTTTCGCATTTATAATATTAGTATGGATGCGAAAGTAACTCTTTCTGTTACTCTTTCACGCCAAAACTACTAAACGGATTAGTATGAAATTTGGTATACAAATGGTCTAGACTCTTAGAAAGAACATAGGCTACTTTTTATTGCGAAAAGGGTTGTAAGGGGTTTAAAGGAGGGGGTTGAACTTAATTAAATAATTGAAATTGCTCCCAAAGATACTATTCCACGCGGACGAAGTCGAACAGCTAGTCCATACTAATCCATACTAATATTATAAATGCGAAAGTAACTCTGTCTGTCTGTCTGTCTGTCTGTCTGTCTGTCTGTCTGTCTGTCTGTCTGTCTGTCTGTCTGTCTGTCTGTCTGCTACGCTTTCACGCCAAAACTACTCAACGGATTTTATTGAAATTGGTATACAGATAATCTAGACCCTGAGAAAGGGCATAGGCTACTTTTATTGCGAAAAGGGGGTTGTAATGGGTTGAAGGGGGGTAAAAAGTTACTTTTCCACGCGGACGGAGTCGCGGGCGGCCGCTAGTATTTACTAATTTACTAATATTATAAATGCGAAAGTAACTCTGTCTGTCTGTCTGTCTGTCTGTCTGTCTGTCTGTCTGTCTGTCTGTCTGTCTGTCTGTCTGTTACTCTTTCACGCCAAAACTACTGAACGGATTTAAATGAAATTTGGTATACAGATGATCTAGACCCTGAGAAAGAACATAGGCTACTTTTTATTGCAAAAAGGGGGTTGTAAGGGGTTAAAAGGGGGGTAAAAAGTTACTTTTCCACGCGGACGAAGTCGCGGGCGGCCGCTAGTATAACAATAAACTAAACAACGTTTTACGTCCCACTTCGTTCACCTGAACGATAATTACCTGAATCATCTGGTGAACGTAATATGGGCGTGGCTATAATAGCCCGTATCAACAGTTCACGACATAACTCGTTTTGCGTATCAATGTCGGTGTATGCGCCTGCGCAGCCGGCAGTTCAATCGAGCTTAATCAATCGGTGATACACTCTTCCTAGATCAAGATTTCTTCCCCCTTACAAAAAGTACTCTATAGTTAGTCTTGGTATAACACTGATGCTGTCACTTTTATTTGCCACTTTCATGAAAGTGACAGCATCATTTTTAAACCATGACTAGCTTTAGCCTCCGTTTTGTAATAAGGGGGCTTTAGTTAAAACCTAGCTCATTGCTAAAATTTACGATATATTAAGAATATACATAACCTATTTATTATCTTTTTAAATATAAACAAGATGAGGGCAGGGTATGTATGCTAGTGGCTTCTAAAAAACTTCAACATCAACAAATCTGATTACTTAAAAAATTGGTCACATATTTTAGCAAGAAACAAAAAAATGCAAAGCATAAAGAAAACAATTTTTAGTTTTTTATTAATGTTGATGTGGATGTGAACATGGTTGGCGATAACCAGTACCTACATAAATTCAATAACTCAATAATATTAAGTTATTTTTACAGTGAAAAAAAACTTTTATTAAACATGAAAATTGAATGATTAAAGTGTGTGAATAAATAGTAATTGACAGTCCAGTGTAGATTACAGTTAGTAAAAGAAAATAGACAATTCTGAAACTGATTAAATTGTATTACATGAGTTAGTAAAAGCAAATAGACATTCTGAAACTGATTAATTGTATTACATGGAGTACCTGACAGTATTTTTTATATACTTATTGAAATAATTTCAATATCACTTTTATGTTCTTTACTTCCAATTGTGTTTTCAGTAATGGTGTCAGAGGTTAGGCACATTTATAATAGATTCTCCAATCTGAAACTTCTTCTAACCATGATTTGGTTGGTCCAGTTCCACAGTTAGGTTAGCGAAGGCAGATTGCAGTAGCGTAAATAATTTCTCTAGACTCCCCGAAATCCAGAATCATGGTCTTCGGGCTTCTTAAGTGCCAATTTTTGACACAGCTAGGAATTCAAGCAAAGCAAGACTGAAAATAGTTTTTTTCACAAACTTAATACAGTAGACGAATCCCAAGTATTGTATCTGCTATGTTTTTACTTAGCAGATATGATTTTCTTCTTGGGACCCGTCCAGACATTCCTAGTGTAAATTACTACCTGGGTGTATTACTCATTAATTGCACATATAGACAAAAAAAAATTACTATACAATATTGACATTTCTAAAACAACTCAAGGAGTAGACATAAAATTTCATTACTATTTTTCAGGTCATTTAAATCTAATTTCAGTTGCTAAAATCTTCAGAACTTTGTTTTCATTAGCAGACATCATCTACCATTCCAATTGTAATTAAACCAATTAACACCTTCAGGTGCAAGGAGTGTGTTAAATACTCTAGAACTTATTAATGAACCCTATCCAAACAATTAATTATACCGACAAATGCCTGATACTGAAGCAGCACAAAAAACTGTATCCAGAACTGAACAATAGCTGAGATTAAATGAATCGACTGCAAAACCAGCGCAACCGCTCGTCGCCACACGATGCGTTTGTGCATTGCAGGCCGAAGCCGTCGAGCCGGTTCCTAACACCCACACGGCATGTGCCTTAGCCCCTACGCATATAATAACCAGGCGCAGGAAAATTTCGAAAGTAACACTGGAAATATATCCTTTTCATAACATTTTTTCACATAAACTACTTCAAACCCTTTTAAAAACGCTTTAGGAAGTTCTGGAAATATAGCTTAAACAACTGGAATTCATTACGAACCAGGTGGAAATTCGAGGAAATGATAGGTGTAAAAATAAATAGTAAAGACAAAATCACGTACCTTCATTGTCGTTGTTTCCTTCGACGTTGTGCACCGAAGCCACCAGAACTCCGACGCACAAAATGCCCAATAATCTCACAATCATTTTAACAGGTCGATTACCGGCACTGAGTTTACAGTTTAATTGCAAAATAACAATATTATACACTCGACATAATCAAAACGGTGTCACTCGCGCTGCGGAGCACCTATCGGCCTTTCGCATAGAAATAATATGGCGGACGACGGATGACAGGGTTCATCGATTGCGTTTCGTTTTTTTAATTTTTGTTGATGAGCGTTTACGAAGGGTGCTTATAATGTGTCACATGGCAAAACATTAGGTCTAGTCTACATAGGCACCCATTTGGACAATAGAAAAAAGGTACCTATGCCGACAAAAAGTGGCAACGGAGGAGAAGAACAAACAGGGCCAAAGAAGTAAATACAGGGCCCCGATATTTTTTCATTATTTTCAATGGGGCTACCATATCCTATGACGTTTGTGGCAGTGGCGCCATCATTAGTTTTCAAATATTTATGACTATGTACAGTCAGCCACACATCAAGTTACCACAACCTGTCAAATTTCCTCACTTGATATTCAACCTATGTGTATGACGGTAAGATGAGAGTTGATTGACAAAAGTGACGTACACGTATTACAACAATATGAATTTATCTAAAAACATGGTTTTAGGATTATTTCACCACATTATTGATTCCTACACAGGTTCTAATAATTCTTCCGAGATAGGTAGGTAGGTAATGGATCAAGAAAGACATGAAATTTATTCCCCAGTTTTAATTATCATCATCTGGTACTCATAGTACAGGGGTTGCCCTAGTTTGAGACTAGGTTGATTGGTGTGACTGTCTGGCGCATTATTGTTATTTAATTATTGGTCTATCTATGCGTTCCATGAAGTCGACTCGACATAGAAGGCGACAACCGAGAATTGGCCCTTAGATTGGTGTGATTGTCTGGCGCATTAGATTATTTATGGTAGCTCAGTTTTTTAAGAACGAGCCTACCGTGAGAATGCTCTGAGGAATAGATAAATTTAGCTTCCTAGTTCCCGTACAGTTCTCCCTGTTTTAATACTGTTCAGATATTCTCAGACGTACAAACGCATGGCAACCCCAAGCAGGTTGCATGTCCGAGCCGCCAGGTGGCGTGCTCCCACACTCATTACTATCTCAAAGCAAACTTGAGGGTAGTTACGTGAAGAGCTGCCTTGAATATTCAATGGAGTACAATCGCGTTCAAAGTGCAAATCTAACTTTTTTTATTAAGTCGAGAGTGAATAGGCTTCTT
>JABMDO010001330.1:0-16085 GCA_014851415.1 Cnaphalocrocis medinalis
ATCCAATGTAGTTTTAGTTCTCGGCTTTGAAAAGATGCAATCGGAATTCTTGAAAGACAATTACAAAGATAGATCACATCCTCTAGATAAGCATAGAAAGATGGTTGAAAAGGTGGCAATGATAAAGAATTCGTCCCCAGGAGCATCAGTTTATAAAGAAGCTGCTATAGAGCATATGAAAAAGTATGGAACGACGAAGTTGCATATTGCGAAAGTGGCAGCAAAGAACCATAGACATGGAGCGAAGAATAACCGGTCTTTTGACAAGACCGTATACAATGTTGACGAGATTCTAAATTCTAGAAAAGTAAACGGTCCGTTGACCAAATTAGAGTGTTGTGAAGCAAGGGATGGAGCTGCAGCTGTTATCTTAATGTCAGAAGAAGCAGTCATAAAATTTGGCCTTCAAAATAAAGCAGTAGAAATCCTAGGCATTGAAATGGCTACGGACAGTTCGAACTTATTTAAAGGGAAAAGTATTATAAAATTGGCTGGGTCCGACATGACAGATTTGGCTGCGAGAAGACTGTATCATAAGACCAAGGTATCTCCACAAGAGATTGATGTAGTGGAACTCCATGATTGTACAGCTTCGAATGAGGTGGTGTCTTACGAAGGTCTTCAGCTGTGTGCTGTAGGGGAAGCTGGGAAGTTTGTTGATGATGGGGACAATGCTTATGGGGGGCGAGTGGTGGTGAATCCCAGCGGTGGTCTGATAGGGAGGGGGCATCCTTTGGGGGCGACGGGAGTGGCTCAGTGCGCTGAGCTGGTTTGGCAGCTACGGGGAGAAGCTGGTAACAGACAGGTGAGTGTAGTAAATAGTGTTTTTAATCGCACCATATGTGGTAGGTAAGTGACGATATATATTTATGCGATAGACGGCCCCGATTGCGCAGTGGCTAAGTGTTCGCCCGAAGCGCGAAAGGTCGCGGGTTCGATTCCCAGTCAAGTCAATTAAGGAAACTAGATTTTCTTTGGTCTGGGTGTTTTCGGTTGACGCCCCCAGTTAATTATCGTCATCTGGTATTCATAGTACAGGGGTTGCCCTAGTTTGAGACCAGGTTGATTGGTGTGATTGTCTGGCTTATTTTATTTTTATTTTCATTTTTATAGGTATCAGACGAGCAGGCGGACCACCCGATGGTAAGCGATTGCCGTCGCCCATAGACACCACAACATCTAGGCACAAATGCGTTGCCAACCTACAACCCCCTTTTCCCCCAATTGGGCGATATCTTTACTCAATCATCGAAACATAGAGCAGGCGCTGCTTCGCACCGGTTTTCTGCGAGGCTGTGGTATCACTCTGGTCGAGCTGATCCATTCATGCTCTCCCACGGTAAACATTTGTGCACGTATTTCTATTTAGACATAACTTTAACATTTTTTTTTCCTTTTCAGGTGAATAACGCAAAGCTAGCCCTCCAACACAACATGGCTGTAGGGGGCGCCACCATCGTAGCTTTATATAGAAGAGGCTTTCATAATGCTGAACAAAGTGCATCCATTAACTCCAAGTTATGAGATCTCAATCTTTGCAGTGACGAATCAGAAACGTTGCCGTGACTAAAGATGCGATACGAATCGATATTTTGCTGTATCGATATCAAAGCGATGTATCGATATACGACCATACGATGTGCATCGATTTATCGTATATTCAGATAAATAATATCGAAACTATGTACAGACAGCCACACATCAGGTTACTACAATCTGTCAAATTTCTGCAATCGAACCTTACCTTTATGTCAAATGCGTTTGGTTCAATATCGACTGAAGAAATTTGACAGATTGTAGTAACCTGATGTGTGGCTGTCTGTACGCTAAATATGTTGATCTCTGAAGAGGTGAATACTACGCTTTTGGCACCTACCCTTACCCTTTGATAACAAACTTTTTTAAATATATTTTTATTTATTAATCAAATACACACATTTGGTACGATATATCTTATTTAAAGAAATACAATAACTAAATAGTATTTAAGTAATCGAAAATAAACAGTGTTGTCCACAAATTGATTTATTCTGTTAATCCTGTGAAATATTATAATATATTATTACCTATACACATAATTATGCTGAGGATGAAGGTTTACAATTATTTATGATTGCTTTCATTATCATCATCATTATTTCAGCCAATAGACGTCCACTGGACATAGGCCTCAATGTTCTCCACACAGATCGGTCCTGTGCCACCCGCATCCAAGGGACTCCCGCGACCTTCACTCACTAGATCGTCGGTCCACCTGGTGGGAGGCCTGCCACGGACGCGGCCTCCACCTTTCCTCCCCAATGGCCGTCTGCTTAACGATTGCTTTAATTAAATATTTGAGCTTACTCAATGAAGGTTTTTGCAAATTAAAAATCCGATAGATGGCGTTACAACGAGTGGATTGGTTACAATTGAAGTATCATGTCAAAATTATGAAGTTATGTTATGAAACAACCAATGTCATCAAATTTGGAACTGACGTCAACGTAACGCCGTCTATCGGATTTTTTACATTTTAAAAAAATATCCTAAATACCATAAATACCGATACAAGACGTAGCGATTTGGTTGCGTTGCGATAACGTATCGATACAAACGATTATTTTGGACATCTTTAGCCGTGACGTGACTAAAACTGCTGACATGCAAATGATCGTTTTATTGTTCTGACCCTGACTTCCACTTTGACTATTGTATCTACTAATAGACTATTTCTCAATGAATAAAAAATTAAATAATGACTGCTGGCACGCAAACGTTACGGTTAAAAAAAAATACCTGTAAGTATTTAAAATATGTCAATAATGTCGTTAAAATTTGGTGGACCAACGATCTAGTGAAGGTCGCGGGAGTCCCTTGGATGCGGGTGGCACAGGACCGATCTGTGTGGAGAACGTTGGGGGAGGCCTATGTCCAGCAGTGGACGTCTATTGACTGAAATGATGATAATTGACAGGGTATAAATGTATTTTCTTTCCAATCACATCGTTAGTCTAAGACTAGATTAATAAGAGTCGTCTGCATGAAATCGATTACAATTGATAATTTAAAAGTACTTTACGGTAAGGTTTAAATCTCAGTTTTAGTTTTACTGTGCTTGTGTGATGACGTGTCTTGCTTTTCTTTTTATTTTGGCTGGCGCCGCAGCCAACAACCCAGTAAGTCATATTTACATTATTTTTCTTCTAAATTAAACTTCTAACTGGACGCAAATAAGCAATAGTGTGTTAACCCACATGACTGTCATTCCGAGAAAATGGCGTTTGAAAATTCAGAACAAGTTTTAAATACTTTGTATGGAGATTTTTAAAAAGATGGACATGTTTGATGATATATTAAAGTTAATTACTTTATTTAACTCATTTTTATATAAATAATAGAAACATATAGTAGTAATTACGAGAAAAGACAGTTTTTTGTTATTGCAAAACTTTCTATTGCTTATTTACCTCTAATAAAACATGTTAAGTGACATAGAATGTTTTTGCTAAATTACCAACTGATCCTGGTAGTTTTTTTTAAAGGCGTTAAGTGCTTTGAAACACTTTTGTAAAATTAAAAATCGTTGTTGAGTAGGCTTAAGAAACTAATCATGGGTCTTGAGTTGTTATTGATTATTGTAAAAACTGTTTGAGCGGATAGTTTAACACCCAACTTATCCGCTAACTACCTAGAAGAAAACTCGCAACTCTATGACCGACAACATGGTTTTAGACCGAAACGGTCCACAGGTCATCTTCTAGCGTATGTCTCACACTTCTGGGGAGAAGCTTCTCCATAGAAGTATGGTAATAGTTGGAGAGCCCCGCTTCGGCATGAACGGGCCGGCTCGACCGGAGTGATACCACTGCCTCACAAAAAACTGGCGCGAAGCAGCACCTGTGCTGTGTTTCGCCGAGTGAGTGCGGGTGCACCCCCAGTGCACCCGCAGGCCCACCCGGGGGAAAGGAGATAATAGGTTGGCAGCGCACTTGCAACTCCACTGGTGTTGCAGGTGGTCATGGGCGGCGACATTGATTACTATCAGGTGATCCGCCTGCTCGTCTGCTACCTATCATATAAAAAATATCTTAGGCAATTAGCCTTGATATCGCCAAAGCTTTCAACCGTGTTTGTCATCGTTCGCTTCTCTCCAAACTTCCGGCATACGGTCTGCCACCTCGCTTATGCGATTGAGTTGCGGGATTTTTGGAGGGTCGCAGGATTTGTGGTCTTTCCGTCACAAAAGCTAGCCAAAGCTAGCTAGTAAAAGCTACTTCCGTGCTTCTTCTGATAAATTCCGGAGTACCACAAGGTTCCGTCTTGTCGCCGACATTATTTCTTCTGCATATCAATGACATGTAATCACTTGCTAACATCCATTGCTATGCGGATGACAGCTCTGTCCATGCACGCTTTTTAGGAAGACCTGCGGCAAAGCAGACTGAAACCGAGGTAAACAGCCAGCAACCTTGTTGAATTCAATGCCAAAAAACCCAGGTGTATGTATTTTCTGCTATGGGGTCACCTTTTCTATCCCATCCCACTCTTCAGAGCACCCCCTTATCAATACAGGATAGTGTTAGCATTCTTGGCATCGATGTTCGTAGCAACCTGAATCCACGGGACCATGTCGAGAGCGTCATAATAACCACTTCCCGTATACTCTGGATTCTGAACAGAGTGAGATGGTATTTTACTCCGGTGCAGCTTTGTCTCTTGTACAAGGCGCAGGTTCGCCCGTGTGCAGAATATTGCTCTCATCTCTATGATGGTTCCGCGAGTCATCTCTATGATATTTGCTGGAGGGTTTGGACGGGTTGCAGCTATCCGTATTGTTAAAGATCATGAGGTGACCAAGTCCCTAGAACCTCTTCAGCTACGTATAGACATTGCCAGTCTTAGTTTTCTCTACTGCCTTAATAATGGGGAATGCTCTCATAAGTTATTCAACTAATCCTCCCCTTTCCATGCCATCCAGACAATGCTGGCGCGCACCAACAGGTTTAGCTCCTCTTGGATCATCAAGTCATGAAATGCCCTTGCAGTTCATGTGTTTCTCCTTCTTACAATCCTGGGTTTTTTAGGCGGGGCTTGAAACAGCATCTCAGCAGGCCTTCAGGGTGAGGATGACAAACTCAATAGGTACTATTATTTTTTTTGTGTTTATCAACCTCACATTTGCATCTCACGGCTGCTTACCATCAGGCGGAATGAGGTAGTCTTGATTGTACTCAATACAAATATAAAGTAGGTCTTCTGTAAGGCCGTGGTATCACTCCAGCCGAGCTAGCCCATTCATGCCAAAGCGTGACTCTCCCTCGCTTGTCAAAGCGTGGCTCTCCCACGATTAAGAAGCATTCTAAATTAAAATTATTAAAATATGAAGAGGTAAAATAACAACATACAAAAAAAGAGTCCACGACCCTTGCGGCTCAAGTCAACCAGCGCTCGAACCACTGCGCTATACTGGTCTTTAAAGCTGTTTAACAAGCGATGTCTTAATCCAATAAAAAAATATTAGATTAATGCATGATCACATCTTTGGGTACTTTTAAAAGTATAGGTTTTCACTCATTTAAAACTAATTCAAAAAAATATTTGAGTCCTTATTACCGTTTTGCAAAAATATGCTATTGATCATGAAACAAAATTGTATACTGAATGCTGCCTTAGAAATTTCTACAAAAATCTTTTAAGTAACATAAGCATAAAACAAACTTATAGCTATTGTAGATTCAATATTTTGCAAAAACTGATTAAGTGACATTTTCTCCGAAAAACAATATTAAACCTATAAATTTGGCTATTTTTGCACTTTGTATACTATGGACTTACCTAATTTATAATATATTTAAGCTTTTGTCCACAATAAAATGTATAGTTTTTACTAAATACACCAAAAACACAGATAACATTACCTCTAAGTGAATAAAAATGACTGAATAAACCATATTTAAACACTTACTTTGCAAAAACTAATGTTTCTTGTTAACTTTATTATCTCAATATACTAATGCACCAGTAACATTTAAATATAAATAACTTTTGTCGAATAAAAACTGTTATCAAAGTAGGTAGCACCGGACGGTTTCAAATCGAAGTACTCAGTGTTGCTGGTTTTGCAATAACTTGTCATGCTTCATGAGTAGTTATTGCGAATTTACAGGTGGCGCTAAATGTTCCAAAATGTAAGTTAAGGCATTTAGCAATTTATTGCAAATTGGTGTAAGGCTTATAGGGCGTTACCATAAATAAAAAAACCTGATTTTTTAATGAATTAAGGTATATATCAGAAAAAATGTTTTTGAAAAATGTTCTTAGACTGGTTTCTAATAGAACTGCATACTTAACTCATTTTCGCAACTTTTGTGGGTTAACACGTTATTGCTTATTTGCGTCCAACTAGTGTATATCAAGATCGTTAACGATTTACTTCATCGAAGACAATATCGGAAATCGCACCAAAAACCCGTGCAATCATGAGTATCGTAACGATTAATCGACAGTGTGTGTGTGTTCTCATATTATTATGATTATGCCAATCTTCTGGATGAAACCTTAATTCCTTTAAAAATGTATATATGCGAATATAGCTGGAGGCACGAAAGTATAGCGATGACCGTTATTTTGCGCACTTGTAAAAAAGAAGACTTTCTATCAAAATTGGTTTCTGCGCACTCAAGGTCATAACTACACTTTCTTGCCTCGGACTATTTATAACTAGTTTTGCTTTAATAAACAGTGGTTATAGAACATGGGAAATCCGTTATAGTAAAAAGCAAAGTATCAGCCTATAAACTGTTCTACCTACTGCAGGGCAAAGGCCTCCATCACCTCAAAACTCCTTTGTCAGGACTTTCTTGGCCCATTAAACTGTATATATTGTTCTGGTTTACAGTTTAGAATTGTTCTTAACATTAATTCTTCTGTATAGTCCGACCACGGTGGCCCCGCCGAGCCCTAGGCTGTGTTGTAGGCCAACTTTCGCGTTCGGAACCTGCAAAAAAGTTAAGCATAAATAGTAACTGTGGGAGAGCCACGCTTCGGCATGAATGGGCCGGCTCGACCGGAGTGATACCACTGCCTCACAGAAATCCGGCGTGAAGTAGCACTTGTGCTGTGTTTCGCCGAGTGAGTGAGGGTACCGGAGACCCAACCCGGGGGGAAGGGGATAAAAGGTTGGTAGAGCGCTTGTGACGCCACTGGTGGTACAGGTGTCCATGGGCGGCGGCTATTGCTTGCCATCAGGTGATCCGCCTGCTCATCTGTCACCTATGACATAAAAAAAATAAAGATAAAAAAAAATTGTTTCGCACACACGACACACATAGGACAAATGACAACAGACAACAAGAACATAATACTAAAAAAGAAAAAACATAGGTACAAAAAATACAAAGAAAAATACAAATTGCTTAATTGCTTCGTCGATTGAGTGAGGGGAAACAAAAGTGGGTTAAAGGTTGGCAGCGCACTTGTGACTCTACTGCACCTAACACATAAAAAACCTAACACAAAAAAATCCAGTTTTTAGAGATTGCGCGATTTGATTCAATATCAATATTTGTATATTATACCTTTTGTGTGGCACTCTGTACAGTCGACGATGTATGCATGTCGATGTATGCACTATAGAACTTTGTCACAATACATATGTGTAAGAACGACTTCTACCTTCTAATACATGATGTATTGTGACAAGGTCCTAAGGTATAATACACCTTATGGTTGACGAAACGTAAAAAATGTATACACATATTTTGGAGTTGACTGTGCAATAAGATAAACGTTCTTTAAAATTGTGAGTAATGGGTTTTGTATCTTAAGAAGCACTGCCTCTAATATTATATATCTATCTATTTATACTCAGGGCCGTCTCTAGCTCATGTGGCGCCCGTGTGCAACCATTGCCCTAGCGCCCCCTAGTAAGCGCGCGGTCAAAATTAACGTATCGAGCCCGGGTTTACCCGGTCCGAAAAAACCCGGGTTTTCCGAGTTTTAAGAGTGACAATAAACCCAGGTTTGAAAATCAAGTGAGATTCTCGTCACCGACTATTCGAGTTGCACGATGTTGGAAGCGGTCTAACGGGAGGAGCTAATATTGGGGTGCCCAGAGATGGGAGCAGTACTCCATGTAGTCCACTTGCGCCTTATAGAGCTGAAGGCGGTGGGATGGCGTAAAGTACCACCTTGCTCTGCCGAGGACACCCAGTTTCTTAGAGGCTTACTTAGGTAGCCTTTTCCTCTAAATGACCCCGAAATTGAACGTCACATGAAATATCGACGCCAAGAATTCCAATGCTCGCTTTGGCGTTTAGGTGAGTGTCCTGAAAGTGAGGAGAAACGACAAAGGCGGTTTTTTTCGCAGTAAACGCGCAACTTGTGTCTTTTTGGGATTGAATTCGACTAGATTCATGTCACCCCAACTCGACACCATGATCTAGAGTATTCTCAATGACAGACACAAGTTCCTTCCGAGACTCGTCGACGTGGGCTCGAGAAAACCTTGCATGGCCGGAATATGAGGCATCGCCCGTACTGCCATCCGCATAGCAATGAATGCCACTGGTATGTAGCATGCCATTGATATACAGGAGGAATAGCACACCACCTTGGGGTACACTAGCATTTACGGATTTTAGGTCTGAGCATGAACCGTCGACGACCACCTTGATGCTACGACCCGTGAAAAAGCTGTGTACCCATTCGCATAGTTTCTCGGGCGACCCATAGGCAGGATGTTTCGAGATAAGCGCTTTGTGCCAGAACTGCCTTCACAATTCTTAAAATCGTAATAATACAGCCCGCTACAGTAATATAGAGACTTTTATTTATTCACAAGCAAATATCGTTACATCATTTCGCAATTCCAATTTTCACACACATTCTTTTATTTCTAACGGTTACCTAGTAACCAAGTGTTGCCAATATAAAAGCATAATATTTAACACGCCTCCTTGCTTTTATATAGCAACATTAAACTAAATAAACCAACAAAAACTATTATCTCATACTTGTATATAACTAAACAAAACGTCTTCATTATCAAAACCTTAATCCATTCTATTCTACTACATTTAAACTTTCTCTAAATTTAATAAATTTCACACTTCCTAACGCCTTTGTAAATATATCTGCAATATTATTCTCGGACTCTATTTTTACAACCTCAATATTTCCAAGCATAACATTTTCATGAATGAACTGGTAATGTACTTCAATATATATTTAGAAATAGCCACTGCTCCTGAGTTATCTTCATATATCTTAACTGGTTCACAAATTCTATCTTTATATCTACCATCACTCTTCTTTGTATAAATCCATTTGACATCAATTACCTTCTTATCCATGGGAGGTTTCTCTACTAACTTCCATGTATTATTTTTAACGAGACTATTCATCTCTTTATCCATTGCTTCCTTCCATTTTGAAGATTCTTCACATGTAGTCGCCTCCTGAAAATTTTCTGGAACTAAAGCGTCACAAAAGTTAGCATGAACACAATAGTATCCAAATTCATCATCAAAACGAACTGGAGGTTTTCTTTTTCTTGTTGAACAACCTCTTCCTCTCCTACTATCATTTCCATTCTCATTCTCTATTACTTCAGTATCACTATTTTCTCTATTCTCATTCTCATTGTCACTTTTCGATGTCATATCTTCCCTACTTTGCTCACCAACTTGCTCAACGTTATCATCTTTCTCATCTCCAATATCATTCTCTGTGTCATCTTCAAATCCGCATAAAGTTGTATCTTCTTCTATTACATCACAATGTCTTGCAATAACTATTTTTCCGTTTAGCAGCACCCTGTAACCAGTATCGGTATATCCAAGTAAAATTCCAACTTCTGCTTTCTTATCCCATTTGGATTTTCGTTTTACTTCTGGAATTCGAACAAAGACTTTACTCCCATACATTATATTCCCATGTATGTGATGTTGTCTCAATTTATTTTATTTATTTTATTTATACATTTTTAAGTTCTTCACTGACGGTTTTCTACCGAAAAATATTTCATACGGTGTCTTCCTCTCAAACGTATTCGTTAATGTCCTATTTTTCAGATACACTGCAGATTTGATTACTTCTGGCCAATATTTCCTCTCTACCTTGGCTTCTGACAATAAACAGCGACCCATATCCATTAAAGTTCGATTATATCTCTCTGCAGTGCCATTTAATTCGTGTACATTGCTGGGCATGGCTTTATCATTATACCTTTATCTCTGGCAAACTGATAAACTCTTGAATTCATGTATTCCTTTCCATTATCACACCGTAATTCTTTTATCGTCTTTCCTGTTATGTTCTGGACCTCATTTACATATTGCACTAAGCAGTCATACACTTCGTCTTTTGTTCTAATACAGCATACTTTGACTAGTTTGCTATAGTCGTCTATGAAGGTCAAGAAGTACTTTTCTCCTTGGTACCCTTGCGTCTGGTGCGGTCCATTCAAATCTGTATGCACAATTTCTAATATCTCCTGTGCTCTTCTTCGGTTATTCATGAAAGGTAAGTTATGCATTTTATTCTCAATACACGTAGCACACCTCAAATAATCAGGTTCAATATCTTTTGGTAATCCATCCAACGACTCATTTTTACACATTACTTTCAAATTATTAAAATTTATATGTCCTAACGTACGGTGTAATTTTTCTTTCATGGTCATATTACTCTTTGTTATATTTGCTTGTAGGTTTCCTTCAGTCACATAACTTCTCATCTTATACAATCTCTCATCTTTAATTGCTACTGCTAAAATCACTCCCATATAATTATAAATTTTTGATGTCCTCCCTTTTGATACAATCGAATGTTTATCTGTGATTTTTGAATAACTCAATAAATTCGCTTTCATTTCTTTGACATAAAAGACATTTTCCAATTTGACATTTGACATATCACCATAAACTGAGAAATAGGTTTGTATACTACCAACCTTTGTGGCCTCTAAAATTGAGCCATCGCCGATTTTCACCTTCACTGGTTGTTCTAAAGCTACCCATTGGTCAAAGAACTCATCACTATTGATGATATGGTCAGTGCACCCACTGTCGAGTAACCATTCTATTTGCCCTCTCTTTGGTTCGCTATTTTCATCCGTTACGTGACTAGTATTGGCAACAGTCGTGTGAAAACTCCTCTCCTGACTAGTGTGATGGCCATTTCCTCTTCCTTGACTCACATTACTAGTGCGATGAAAGCTACCTCGCCCTCTGTGAAAGTTGTTTACATTATGTGAGCCACGTCCTCTATAACTCGAGTATCCACGACCGCGACTTCGGCTCGGGTCACGAAATCGACAATCCTTTATAAAGTGCCCTTTCTTTCCACAACCATAACAAACCACAGTATTTGGACTACTAGTCCCCTTGGATTCAGCTCGAAATACATTTGCATCATCATTTGAATTATTCACATTCTCTAAACTCTTCAACTTAATTTTGCTCTTTAAGTAGTCTACCGTTCTCTCTCTTTCTGGCAGAACATCAATTAAATCTCCAATATGGTTATAATTCTCAGGCAGCGCTCTTAACATATAATTTAACTTCTCTTCCTCCGAGACTAATGCGCCCGCCTGCTTAAGCTCGTTCAGCGCTTTTTCAAAGGTATCAAAAAACATGGTGACTTCAGGATAGTTCTTAAGCTTGATAGTCTCTAAGTTGTGTCGGCACACAATTTGTAACGCTGTTGACCTTTTTAAATACATTTCATCGAATTTACTGATAATATCATATGCCGTGTCAAGCTCACTTATGTATTCCAATTGCTTATTCGTGATTGCGCCGTAAATATAATTTGTAGCCTGGATATCTTTTTCCAGCCATTTCTCCTCATCATCAGACGACTCCATTTTCCTCATTACTACATCTTTGCACTTTTTGTATTGCATGAATTTGAACATACGTATTCTCCAGCTACTGTACTCTGCGCCGTCGAATAGTGGAATACTTATCTCACTTGCCTTTGCCATTTTCTCTCGTTTCTTCGCACAACTTTTAATTCACTACTTTCATAGCTTCTTTTACTGTAGCAAGCAACTACGCTCTGCGCTACCATCTTAAAATCGTAATAATACAGCCCGCTACAGTAATATAGAGACTTTTATTTATTCACGAGCAAATATCGTTACATCATTTCGCAATTCCAATTTTCACACACAGTCTTTTATTTCTAACGGTTACCTAGTAACCAAGTGTTGCCAATATAAAAGCATAATATTTAACAACAATGTCTAGGCTTACTGCCAAGCAGGGCCTCCCCCTTGCTTTCGATAGACTCCACCCATCTATGGGTCAAGTAAACGAGGCCAATTCGTCTTCACCTCTGCGTAAAGGAGAAAAGGAAGGCTGACAGAAATTCCCCTCAACAGCTTTGGCCAGTGCCCAAAAGGCACGTGTTCCGGAGTGGAGTCCCGTGGGGGCAAAGCTGCTTTGGAGGAAAGGATCCCTCAGAGTGAGCAGCGGCCATAGCTAACGAGATCAGTATTGGAATGGAATACTAGAATCCATTTACTGATGTCCCTAATGGTCGTAAAGATAAGCTCAGGTTCAACCGCGAGTGCGTTGCAGCCGTTAAAGAGCATGCCCGTTGCTCACTGCGCTTGGACTAGTAGAGCGCACGTTTTCCAGGTTCCTAACATAGCCTAAAAATGTACTTATGTTTAAAACAGTTTGCCATTTTTTATTTCTGTAACAAAACAGACCAAAAAGCTGGAAAACCCGGGCTACCCGGGTTTTAGTTACATTGGAACCCGAAAACCCGGGTTTTAAAAATTTTACGGGTTTTCGATGCCGTAGTTAAAATGAAATGGGTACAAATTACAATACAGTTTGTCCGGCCGTTTAAGGGTGAGGCCTCCATATTATATGTGAAAGGGCAAACCTTTATCGCCGCGGCCCGCCTCATGAACCGCGAGGCACGCCAGTACGGCATCACCTCCCCAACTACGGGGCGTTTACGCCCCCAGGGCCGCTCCCACGGCCTATCAAAAATCCCCCCGAATGGACGCCCACGCCGCTGAGTTGCGACGCAGGCGCTACCAGCAGATCTCTGCAGGACTCCCTCGCAGACCCGTATCCTGCTGTTTGCAGGACAGGGAAGGGAAAGAGAGCCCGCAGGCTTACCAGTAAGGCCCTGAAATCCCAGCCAAACAAGCACCTCCGCTGGATGCGGAGGCAGGGGGAAGACAGGGAGGCAGGAAGCTGCCGCTTATCGCTGGATTGCGGGACTTGGCGCGATCTGCGCAAAAGTTCCCCACATGTAATGTGGGGACAGCTGGGCGCCCCAATTAAAGGGGGGAGAAAAAAAGTCTTCCTTAAGGACCCTAAGCAAACAGGGAGCGACCCACTATCGTGGGAGGTCCCGTGGCCTTGCGGTTCGGAGACTCCACGTAAGGTAAAGTGGGGACTGACCCCGACCGGTGATATCGTAGTGATCCCCCGAATTTACACGTGGCGCGCCTTGCTTTGCTTTAATACGAAAAATATAAGAAGAGCTCCAGGTGCTACACAAAAAGTATGCAAACTGGAGTTCTTTTTACGTTGGTTATCAAAGCGCGGCGGCCGGCCAGCGCGGGCGCGCCGAGTGGGGCTCCGTTGCGAGCGGCGCCCGGCGCCCCTAGGACCGCGGCGCCCGTGTGCAACGCACACCCTGCACCTAAGGGAAAGACGCCTCTGTTTATACTACATATCTCGACAAACACTTGTAACTGTCCTGTTGGTATAGTTTTCCACCTGAGTAGAAATTTCATTTATCTATAATGGGTAAAAAGTGCTGTTGCAAAAATAAACAAAAAATTATCGATAAAATCTATAACACAACAGAACATGCCTTGCCACTTGTTTTGTAGAAGAGGTACATACTTTCGCATTTATAATATTAGTTAGGATTAGGATGGAAAAAAAATAAAATTTTTGCATGACATCAGACAATTAGTAACTTAGCATAAAGGGAGACCGGTTTTTTTTAAATAAGAATTGGAAAATTTCATAACAATATATTTGGGTTGACAATTGGGGGAAAGGGGGTAAAAGGTTGGCAGCGCACTTGTCACTATACTGATGTTGCAGGTGTCTATGGGCGGCAGCAATCGTCAACCATAAAGTTATCCGTCTATTCGTCTACCACCTACATAAAAAAATCGACAATAGGGTAGTTGACTAATATCGATGTAGTAAAAAATATTGATACTTTACCAAAATATTGGTAAATAAGAACCAATAGCCTAAATTTTCAGTTAAAAATATAACGTCTAGCTGGTTTTGTGAGCATTCAAAGTTTCATGGGCAAGTCCATTTTTAAAGTTTATAATATTATAAAAATAATTATATCATTGAACTACCCACACATTAAACACAAACTTTTATTATAAAACTATGTACATAAACGAAACATTTGATATAGCTACCAAACAAAATTTGCTAGGACGCGCATACGTGCATAAAATATGTGCTCTTAAAGTTGTGATATCTCAGGTAATTCAAATCAGAATCAAATAATTCTTTCAACAATGTTTCTTTAATAGAGGGGTCTTTTGATTAAACACATAAAAAAAAATAGTCAAGTACCCTATTGTAATCCAAAACATCGACATCTCGACAGCACAACAAAACTTGAGTTAGTTACATTCGTGCGTGGATCTCCTCAGTGTATTAAGTTTGCGGAAGACTTCGCTACTTGGATGACGTCTAATGGTTTGTATGTCTTGCCATTTGAGAATAGTCCTCAAAGAAAGTAATTTTCTTTGAAACGTTAATAGAGGATAGAGATGACTCTGGAAACAATATCGAAGATGGAAGAGTAACCAATTACTTAGATCGGAGTCCGCACTCCTTCTGGTGTAGCTGATGTCCATGGGCGGCGGTGATCACTTACCATCAGGTGACCCGCTTGCTCGGTTGCCTTCCTATAATATATAAAAAAAAAAGTCTATAAAATGTGAACTGTCGCGGTCTGCATAACATTTTTAGAAAATATATTTAACAAGCAAATTAATGACAAATAAACATTTCATAGTAGAGACGATTTATTTATGTGATAGGTGGCAAACGAGCATATGAATCACCTGATGGTAAGCGATTGCCGCCGCCCATAGACACCTGCAACGTCAGTAGAGTCACAAGTGCGCTGTCAACCTTTAACCCCCTTAATAGTAGAAGATCCGTAGAACATCGACCTTCACCGGGCTGATAATCGAATGAAATATCCTTTATGACAAATTTTATATACTAGAAAACATATTAAAAATAGGTTTGCTAAAAAAATCCTGGACAGACTATTTTTAATTAATTTTTTAAAAATAAAATATTTAACTAAATTTTGCAACATTAAGATAATAAGAAAATTTTCATTCTTACTTAAAGTATAAAACGTATAGAATGTGCCGCCATTGGGTTGTCTATTATTTACCTGGACAGAGGAACTCGGTTGTTCACCGCTGATTTCAAAGTGCGGTGATTGTGTGATGTTGTTAAGTGGTTATTTGTTGTAAAAATGCACGAACTGCTAAAGCATGTGCTTAATGAGAGAGACCTAACCCGGGCGGGCGATATTTTTTCCATCCCGGACTCTGACATCGTAGACGACCTCGCAGAAGTGGTAAGTTTGTATCGAGTAAACAGTGAACAGGAATGCAAATCTGCCCCAAGACGATGTAATCTTGATTATAGATATCGTTTGTGCGTGGACGACGAACTTTATCGATCTTTTCTTGTTATGTTTGTGTCATATTGTTTTGTACAAATTATTATAACTAGAATACACAATATTGTATTAAAGATTCACTTATCTCTAAAGCGGCGAGTAACGTTATAAGGAATCACAATTGTTATAGGAAAAAGTGGTAAAACAGGAAATTCCTTTATTAAATGTTGATGAAATAATTTGTGGTATCTGGTTACATAAGTAAGCCTGTTTGTTTACTGTTTGTCATCAGGAATGCACTGCACATACAAACAAACTCTCACACTTCACTGGTGATGATTCTGAATATTTCAGATGTGCCGCAAGGTTTATTACATCACTTGTGGACTGAATACCTAAATGATGATGTGAATATTCGTGTCTAAGAATCAGTCATTATTATT
>JABMDO010001331.1:0-16090 GCA_014851415.1 Cnaphalocrocis medinalis
AAAACTTTTGTTAAGGTGCCATTGACCTACCTCTTATAGTTTAGCTGGACTTGTGGTTCTACATCAAGGAGCCTGGTCTTCAAATAAAATATATCCTATAAGTTGCCCTGATGTTACAGCTATACAATAAAAAAGTTTCATTCGAATCGGTTCCGTAGTTTCCGAGATTAGCGCGAACAAACAGACAAACAGACAAACAGACAAACAGACAGCAAAATTTTAAAAATCATTGATTCATGTTCGTTACTCTGTTTTTTAGTCGTCCTAATTATTTGAGATAAATATCTTCAATGTACAGACACAGCTTTTTTATATTTTTATATATGTATAGATTAGATTTATTTTTACTGGTTTTTCGTTACCTGTGTTTGCGCCCAATCATCATTATGTAACAGTATTTATGTGTATGTAGTACCTATTGTTTTGTGTTGCAATTTTTTTCTATTATTTTCTAATTCAAAATATGCTTTTAGAAATGCGCAGGAAACCAAACGGTCGGCGTTGAACACCAAGTGGGCTTAAAATGGAGGCGTGTGAAGACAACGCATGGTTCGCGCCGACCATCACGCTGACCAGCCAGCGCAGCGGCCGCGTGCGGCGCCGCCTCGGCCGCGCCGGCGCCGCCCGCCTGCTCTGCGCGTGTTCTGCGGGCCTGTCGACGTGGCCGCTAGCAAACGAGGTAGATCAAAGACTGGACGTCACAAATATCGTTTTGATTGACTTGGAAAATTCATTTTTACTTTTATTAAACTTTTCTGAAAAGTATCCAATTTCGGTTCCACTCATAATTTACATTGAATGCAGTTCAAAATATAAAAGGTCAATTTATTGTAAGACTAAATAAATAAACGCGTGAAGTGATTAATCTACAGGTAGGTAATTCAACTTTTGTAAGTATTTCTTTTACTAAAGACGAAATATTACATAGACAATGATAAGGTTAATAGCTCCACCTGATAAGTTCTTCAGGTTTTCTTTAAGAACGCGAAATGGGTGCATCTGAAGCTGATTGCGGAAAAGCTTATACAAAGAAGCGAAACACTTGGGCGATGTTATAGACGTCAAGCTCCATCTAGCGCTTGTATGTCATATCTTACGTATAGTCTATCTCACGTCGAACTACGCTGAAATCACTACGTGGGCAAGTACGAGTATGTGTGTGTAGCAGGCTACTACTACAGGTTTTGACATGTTGAGATAGTTTTATTTTCGTTGTTGCGAATATTTTCAATTTATTCTTAAGTAAATAATCGCCAGCTAAGTACGGGGCGCGGTTAGTTTAATTGGTAGAACAACCACCTGGTATGTGGAAGGTTAAGGGTTCGAGTCACACCTGAAGTCGATGAATTGTTTATGTGCATTATTTACTTATGTTGAGATAGGATGGGTCAATAAGAGCCATATCTAAGTGCTTTTAGTTTATATTAGATTTGGTTTTTGGAAAAACAATAAGTCTGGAGGCTTAATCATCATCATCATCAAGCCACTCGAGCGGGCCGCAGTAGACGTCGATGTAGACCTCGGCGTAGCCCTCCAGGGAGCCGTTGCGGTGCACCTCCCCCTGGCTGCGGTTGAACATCACGATCGTGGGCGCCTTGTCCGTGTCGCACGCCGTCACGGTCGTGCCGTCGAACGAAGTGCCTAGCTTGCCGTTGTGGTTGCAAATCTACAAAGATAACCCATTTTGATACAGACAAGCAATTGTACGTTTCAACGAACGCCTGTACTGTGCTGTGTGATGATTCTTCTCGGTAGAAATTGACACTCCGACTCAGCGGACCGCATTCGGCATCCAATACCCTCACTTACTCGGTGAAATACAGCGCAGGCGCTGCTTCACGCTGATTCACGGTGAAGCCAGTTTTCTGATACACAATGATGATATTAATATTTTATTAAATTATATTTAACTTACACCTTGGTTCAATTGGATACTGTAGAAGTTTTCTCCAGGCGGAATTCTTCTCGGGCCTACAGTTCTAAAAAAGTACTGATGGGAACCTGAAAAACAAAAATATGACGGAGTTTTTAAAATTATGAGTATTAGTACATTGTACTATTATGTATTCTGTGGTATTAGTAAATAGTTGAGTAAGGTAAAGTAGTTAAGTAACACAACACCAAATCGAATAAAAGAGAATACTTGGTACGTTGGTACAAGGATCTTTGTTTTCGTATACTGGTGTATCCCACAAAATGCTGGCGGCATAAGCCTGATGGATAGCCATGGTTTGCTGAGCGAAGTCGTTGTCCCCTTTAAATCGTTACCTTTACCACAGAATACTTAATAGTACAAGGTACAGAAGACCCACTTCTAAAAACCGTTTATGGAAATAAAGACTCAGACTACTATAATCTGACGTTGAAATTCCGACCGCTCTGCGTTCAATGCCTACCATTATTCATACCTAGAAGTGCGTTCTCTTTCTATCGCAAGCAACTGTCGCGCGTGCGTCGCCGCTCGTTCGTGATTTTCTACTTTTGGCCCTCCGAGGGGACGCTGCATGTATTTGCAAGTTCGATACCTACACGCGGAGTGGGACAGGCCTGCCTTTACCCAAAGTCGAAGCCGAAGATCGATTGGGAAGGAACATTCAGCGAGGCCTTTGTCCAGCAGTGGACTGAAACACACAGGTGATTGATGATTGAAAGTATTGATTGTTTACCACGTTGAGCATGAGCGCACTTCCTCGCTTCAACAGCGCCAAGCAGCAGCAGCAGCGCAGCCGCGCTGCATAGCGCTAACATGACGCCTTCAACTTATGCGGAAATTAAAAACTTATTAATACCAATTTGTTCCTTTAGTCGTAACACTCATGGTAGAAGTGCAACTAATGAATTGGCTACTTTTGACTGTGTAATTGGGTATGTAATTGACGAAAGTTAATTAGCGAAAATTTCACGTATTTTAATTAATCACTAATCATAAATAAAAAGGATTTTCTTTAGATATTAGCAGCACCGGTTTTGAATCGTAATTTAGCTTTGGTGATCCGTAAATATGTCACCGAGAAATAGTATGAACCGTTAGTAGATCAACTTCCGGAAAATAACTATCGGTGTTAAGTTTATTTTAAAAAGTTTTTCAGAAGAAAGACAGACAGAGAAAAAACGAACGGGAGCTAAAAGACCTGGTGGGCGAGCCTAATATCATCAGCGAAACTAAAGCGCATCGACTTCACTAGCTTCGGCTACCTCAAGAGAATGGGAGAAGACCGTGCGGCAAAATGAGCCTACCTGGGACGGCCAAATGGTCGAAGGTCAGTTGGCCCTCCAAATATCGCTAAAGATATGAAGTTGAGAAAGATCTGCGCGGACTCCAGGCTGATGACTGGTAGGAGCAGGCGCAGGATCGACCTCGATGCAGGCTCTTATTATCGGAGGCTTCACTTTGCGTCGCTGCGACAACCTAGTAAGTTAAACTTGCCCTAATAAGACTAACATATTTCGTAACAAATTCAATAATAGCTTTGGCTATGGTTCACGCTTTATGGTTACGCATATAAACACACGGCACTGCTGGCTAATGGGGCAGGACAGTTTTCTTTTTTGGTTTTATTTAATTTTTATTACTTTCCTTTTTTTTTGTGATTTGTATTTTCTTGCGTTGTGTCAATTAATTAGTTCTGATGCCCAAATTAATAAATAGCAGTAGTTTCTTTTTTTATAACAAATCAATTAACAATTATTGTTGGCGACCTACATCGCCCCAACCTTTTCGGCCACTGATTAAGTTCAAATTCTAGTGTTCTTTATGAAACATACAACCCCATAAAAGAGATGTCTAAAATAGTTACGTCAGTTGTTGTAGCCCTCCCGTGCCAAATTACTCTATCATAGTATTTAAGGTTTTCAATATAAGTGTTACTGTGGTGTGCTTGTCTCATTCAAATCCTCCTCCTCCTCATCATCATCATCGCCCTCGTCATCATCCTCACCATCGGCCATCCCTCATTTCATCCTCTTCAATTATGGTCTAAGCGTACTCCTGGCTCCAAAACGCCAGCTTTGCTCGCAACCGGGAATCTACGCTAAGATAAGAGAGTGTCTTGATTGGCGTCGCTGCTGCCCGACACCATCCTGTCGCGTTTAGCTATTTACAATTTAACTTTCGTGCGGGGCTAGACTGGAAAGGCTGATAATTTACAGTAATCTTTATAATAATTTTGAATTATTGCCTTTAATGTATTCTTTAAGGCATACAATTGATTTAAAAATAACTACACAGGTATTAGAGTGAATGTTTTATATTCTTCAGATCACCGATAATTTGTCTTTTTACTTATTTAGTAAGGATAAAATAGAAAGAAATGAAACAAGGCATTAAGCGCTTAATATTAATTTTTTTGAAGGAAAGAGAATAAGCCGTGTCGCCTGATAGTAAGATCACAGCCAGAAAATAACGTCCAACTTCTGCAAAACGGTTAACTTCAACTCTTCAAGGCAGTCCGCAAAACGCGAAGATATACACATCGGCGGACCCGTTGGCAGGCCCGTTTCGATGCACGAACCCTTCGTGCACACTCTTCAGCACAACTGTGGGTGCAATCCCACTATCGTCGCAGGCTTTTACATATGAACGGTATATAGTGTGACCGAATACTCCTAATGGGCGGTTTTCTTCACAGTTCTGGAAATTGACACAAAAAGCTTATTTAAACAGCGTGAAGCTTATCGCCCTGTGCTAGTTTCGCCGAGTGAGTGAGGGTCAGGAAGACCCATCAAGGAAATGGGTTAAAATCTTCATTCAAATCTATAAGAATGGAGCATTTACTTTCCTAAAATATTTGACTGGCCCGATGGTACATTTGACCACGCCAAAAGTCGTGGCTTCGACCCCCACCCTGAACAAACATTCGTGTGATGAACACTTGTGTTTGTGTCAGTGTTTGGGTGTAATTATGAATTAAAGATTATATTTGTAAGTCATCTGTATTTTGATATACTGTAAACAAAGTGCTTAAGCTATTTAGTATGGAGTCAGATCAATGTGATCATCAGGTGTTGTGTGGATTTGTTGATTTATTTTTACTAAAAGGCCGGCAACGCACTCCTTCTGGGGCAGCTAATGTCCAGGGTCGGCGGTGATCAGTTACCATCAGGTTATCCGTTTGCACGTCTGAGACCTGTCATATAAAAAAACACTACCACTGATAAATATGTACGTGGATTATGATAATCATAGTACAAATATATATATTTACATTGATGAGAAAATAAGTAAATATTTTTATTTTATTTTATTTATTTATTAGGCAATGAGTACACCATACAATTAAAAAAATACAAATACTGCTTATATTCTAAGTGCCTCATCACTTAAAGAAAAGCACTGCATGCACTAGTGCGTACAAAAAAAAATAACAACAAAATTGATAATTTTGTTAAGTACAGGAAAAAGTACAATTCATGCTACACTCACATGAGATGCACTTCCCCCCGTGCTTTCCTGCACTAATTTAATCAGCAAGGGATTTTTTTAATTCCACGTATAGATGTGAAATTATTTAATCTATTGTTTGCTGACCCTACACCCTGTTCCACGCCTGGAGGCCAATTCTCGGTTTACGCCTTCTATGTCGAGTTGACTTCATGGAACGCATGGTCCAATAGGAGAATAAGATAAGGAATGTCGACTGTAATCTGTGATCTCCTATTGGTTGTGCGTTTCATGAAGTCATAATTTCTAATAATTCATATTTTTTTTTATTGTGGAGCACTGGTGTAGACTAGACATAGAAGGACATGAGAACCGAGAATTCGCCTCCTGGTGCCCACTTACCCCGTTTTGTAAATACACATCCTTGTCACGTTTACCAGGACCCAATTTTAATACATTTACAATTCTTCTTAAGGGGGCAATACTCCCAGGACCTAGAGATGAAAACACATATTTTTTTTATTTTTAAAAAATCAGTCCGTCTCCGTCTTCTATCAGACCTTAACTTTGTGAGAGACTGGAGCCTGAAGTCGGTTATTAAACATAGAGTACAGGTCACTAGGGTCCTCTCGCTGAGAAATCGACCGGTGAGTCACAAAATAGGAGTTTAAGAAACAAACCCTTTTGACATTAAAAATCACCGTGAGGATGAATTTTGGTGCTACAGTACGACATATGACCGATTTTTCCAATGCGAAGTCCCCGTTATGCTAAAGAGTAAGATAAGTGTACCTACAGTCTAAATGCACACCTCAAAATATATTTTTTTATATATTGAGGACTATCCAGATGATCTCTCTCCGCCTTAAGGTAAGCGGTTGACAGGCACAAAAGAACAAACTAATTACCTATTGAGTCTGTCATCCTTACTCTGAAGGCCTGTGAGATGCCGTTTAACGCCTCGCCTAAAAAACTCTGGATTTTAAGAAGGAGGAAACACATGAACTGGAAGGGCATTCTATGATTTGATAGCTCGCGGCAGGAATAAAGAGCTAAAGCTCTTGGTGCGCGCCGGCATTGTCTGGATGGTATGCGGATGGCAACGCTGTCCAGCACGTGTTCGGGAATGGAAAGGAGAGCCCCCAAGGCTGGATTTACTAAAAATAATTACCGTAAGATGCTTCCTGACATCCCGGTTCTTGAGGATGAGTTGTGGCTTGAATACCGATTAGCAGCGCGAGAAGCGCGGCAGCTGCGCACGCGCGGCCCACGGACATGTTGTTGCTGGTCTCTGACCAACCACAAAAAACCAACTGGAATAAATTCCTCACACACCACTAAACTAATATATACTACTTTGACTCACTGAACCAAATTGATCAATGTTTTAATATAGCTGCAGATGTTTTTTTATGATGGAAGTATTCGATATGTCACCACATTAAATTAAATAATGCATAATGTACATCCTTGAAATTTAACTTATCGTAAAATAATCCCTTTGTAGGTAGGTACTAAACCATGCTTCAAATTTAAATCCGGTGCTAATCGTAGACGATGTCATTTTAGTTTTAGATAAGTATTAATAAATTGTTGCTTTAATGATATACTGTACTTAGTCCAGTTTCCTTATCATCCTTGCTAACCAAATTTTGTTCGTCGCTGAGGCATTCTATTTGTTGTTGGATGTCTTCAAACCTGTGTTAGTAGGTATTGAGGTTTGTTACGTGTCCTCCATCGCCACTTATTATAACCGTAAAAATATTCATGAACATTTTTCACATAATATTTGTTTACACAACGGCGGCATCACTCAATCACTGATTTGACATTGAAGCAAAAAATTAAAGTAAAGGCATCCGAGATATTTGTATAAGTATACAGTTTTAAAGTCGTAAATGGGCCTTTTAAAAGGCATAAAGACATTTCTGTCTGCTGTCTGGGCGTTACGACGTTAAAGGATTTTTATTAATATTTATATTAAGTAGTTTCGTTTGATGGATATAAAAGGTCAAATTAAGAAACTAATAACCTGACAACGTGGAAACATTCATGAGACAAGAAAGTCGTCATGCGACATTACAATCGAGTAACACCCACTCTGACTTGGAGGCTATTAATCTGTCAATTAAAAAAATGCTGGGTTTTTCTATTCTTGACAAAGTTACGCCCCGGCTCTCGAAGTCACTAACTTGGATTATTTATTAAGCAAATATTATAAACAAATCTGGAAAAGTCAGAACTACCATATTTGAAGCATGGTTAAGTACCTACCTAAAAAGTTATTATTAATTAAATTTTAAGGATGTATGTGCATTATTTATCCTAATGGCATGAAATGTCGAATACTCTCATTATAAAACATTTGCAGCCATAAATTAGAACATGGACCAATTTGTTTCAGTGAGTCAAATACTCGTATTAGTAAGTGGTGTGTGAGGAATTTCGTTAATTTGTGGTTTATGGTTGGTCAGAGACAAGCAACGTGGTCGCCGGCCGTGGCGAATGAGGTAGGGTGCTGCCAAATGTACCATTGGGCAGTCAACGGCCAACCCGGCACCACAAGCGCCGCCGTCGCCTTAAAATGCGACCCACTGTGCCACCGAGCCAGTCATCTACTTTAATCGTTAAGGAAGCATCGTAGTCGCAGACGTATATTCTTATGCCTTTAATGTAACCTATCTTCAGTCAGGCTGGTGACTGGCGACAAGTACGGCGATAAGTTGCCAATTTTATTTAAGGTGTTCTTAAAAAAAAAAACAACCATGATTGAAACTTTTTATTCGATATTCCGATCTATATAATTAACATTATTTGTAACAGCTTCGTTGACTGGAAGATTTTTTATCTTAATCATGATGATTGGGATAGGACCTAGAACTTGTCTACAGACTGCTTCCACATCTACATGAGGCGACCCCCCGCGCGTCTCCGTTGCGTGCACATGCACACTGCGGTCCCGCGGGTCCGTCGGCAGACTGAGCGTGGGGGCGAAGGGGTCGTCACACACTCACTTTGAAGCCAGTAAGCTCGAGTCCGAGGGCATTGGTGCATACCTGCAATTTTTTGTACATTAGGACAGAGTGCAAAAAAAGTGAAAAAACTAAAACCCAACTACGACAAAACACGACGCTGAAAAAGTAATAAACAAGCCTTCGTTGTCAATTTACGCCTTTCCGAACGTGAAAATTTATCTCTACATAGTGAATATTGCATACTTCAGAATAGTATCGTATCGTATGACATTATTGTAATTAACAACGAAGGCTTGAATATATATTTATTCAAAATTTACAAGTCAAGCGCTTTGAAATGATACTAAACACGCATATTTATCATAACTTTATTTTTTTACTCTGTATGTTTTACGCCACATTAGATTTTGTGAAACCTCATATAGCCTATAACCAGCGGACAATTAAGACGCTTATAATGATATGTCATTTGTCGAATTCTGATAAGTAGTTTAGAAGTTATGTGGAAACAGATGAACATACATACATACATACATACACTGTCAAAATCATAACCCTCCTTTTGCTTTGCCGTAGTCGGGTAATCCATACTCCATACTAATATTATAAATGCGAAGTAACTCTGTCTGTCTGTCGTCTGTCTGTCTGTCTGTCTGTTACTCTTTCACGCCAAACTACTGAACGGATTTAAATGTAATTTGGTATACAGATGATCTAGACCCTGAGAAAGGACATAGGCTACTTTTTATTGCGAAAAGGGGTAGTAAGGGTTAAAAGGGGGTAAAAAGTTACTTTTCCACGCGGACGAAGTCGCGGGCGGCCGCTAGTATATGTAATAAATATACAATCTATCTTCTATCTATATCTATACTATTATAAAGAGGTTAATCACAAATTCTCGCCAGGGCATATAGCTATCCCGAAAACACGAAATACTTGCGCGATCAATCAACGCCCAGCGCCATCTATTGTAGGCAGCGGAACTACTGTCCCGAAACGAAGTGAGGGCGGGCCCTAGTTATCCATACTAATATTATAACTAGCGGCCGCCCGCGACTTCGTCCGCGTGGAAAGTAACTTTTACCCCCTTTTAACCCTTACAACCCCCTTTTAACAATAAAAAGTAGCCTATGTTCTTTGTCAGGGTCTAGATCACTGTATACCAAATTTCATTTAATCCGTTCAGTAGTTTTGGCGTGAAAGAGTAACAGACAGACAGACAGACAGACGACAGAGTTACTTTCGCATTTATAATATAGTATGGATAAGTATGGATGGATGCGAAGTAACTCTGTCTGTCTGTCTGTTACTCTTTCACGGCAAAACTACTCAACGGATTTAAATGAAATTTGGTATACAGATAATCTAGACCCTGAGAAAGAACATAGGCTACTTTTTATTGCGAAAAGGGGGTTGTAAGGGGTTGAAAAGGGGGTAAAAAGTTACTTTTCCACGCGGACGAAGTCGCGGGCGGCCGCTAGTATTTTATAAATGGCAAAATAATAGTAGCGAGCTCTTGCTCAAATAAGGTTCAGTTCCAGCCCATTTGCCTCGTCCCATGAACCTTAACCTCGGCACATGAAAATATAAGCAATAAAGCACTTATTATTATCATACTTACAGTATGGTCCAATTCCACGGTATATCCGTTTCACCTGCTTGAGGTTGTAGGTTAGACTTCTTACGAAGTATGCGGATCTTGGTCCACGGAACCTAGAAATTAGGAAAAATATTGCAAATAAATAAATAACAAAGGACACTACAAATTAAACTCATACCTCTAAATTGGTTGAGATAAGGGATCGTAGATAAACAAGGCCCACCGAGAAACGCACAACCAATAGGAGAACACAGATTACAGTCGACATTCCTTATCTTGTTCTCCTATTGGTCGACATCCATGATGACATAGAAGGCGAAAACCGAGAATTGGCCTCCAGGACGGGGTACTTTGGCGTTTTGGAAAGGAGGCCTTTTTTTTGGTAGTCGGTGCTTCCAAGCTGACGATGATAATAACACAGAAATCCCACCTCTACTATGACACGGGCATAAAGTCTCCCTTGTAAGAGAAAGAGAGGAGTTTCTCACACAATCTTTTCATGTGCCCTATAAGTTACTCAAACTTCAAGATCTCTGTATGTATAAAGTATAAAGTTTATAAAGTTTCCAACCTCAATTAGTTTGAACGTAAGAATTAATTGAACAAATTTGTATATATTCTTAATTGTTCGCATTATATGGAAATCAAAAATAACCAGAGTATACAAATAACTGGTTAACCAACAAACAATTGTTTGACACAAGTGTTATCTATACTATTTCCGAAGAGATAACTTCATTTTAATAATGCTTATAATGTAACCCGAAATGACGACGAAACAACACAAGCGTGATGTAATCGACACCAACCGCCATCTATTGGCGAAAATTAAAACTATAAGCAAAAATAAGTTACGAAATGAAATGAGGGCCGGCGGTTATGAACAAATGTGCATGCTAAATGTATGAATGAATTAATGCGCTAGACAATCACATTACTCAACCTGGTCTCAAATTACATGCATGTGACGATAATTGACGCTCGATGGCGCGGTGGCAAGATGTTCGCCGAAGCGTGAAAGATCCCGGCTTTGTTTTCCGGTCAAGTCAATTTAGGAAACTACATTTCCTAAATTTTCTTGGTACTCAGGTAAAGGGGTTGCCCTAGTATGAGACCAAATTGACTGGTGTGATTGTCTGGCAGATTTATTATTATTATTTTAATTAACTAAGAGCGTCAACCCAGAACACCCAGACTCAAGAAAATTTAGAAAATGTAGTTTCCTAACTGACTTGACCGGGAATCGAACCCGAAAAAAAAATTGAAAAAATAGTACCGATTACAGCGCTTTGGCAGTTATTTACAAATTTATCGTGGTTATTAGCAGCGGCGAGCACCGCAAGCAGCGACGCAGCACGGCGCGGGCGACGAACATGTTGAGCGACCTCTGCCGGCAAGCAACGTAAACTTAACATTCATCACATACCGCTTGTTATATACAACTATTTCACTCACTGGAACAAATTGATTCATGTCTTTTTAATTGCGATGGTGGTTTTCACGATTAAAGCGCAACCTTAGGCATGTTATTGGCATATTTCATCGGTCACGCCTTTTCAAATCTTATTCGCGAGAAAAAACAAATAGTGTTAGTAAAAACAAGCGAGCGTATTTCTTTTTAAAAGGTCGGTGTCCATGGGCGGTGGTAGGTGATCAGTCTGTTCGTCTGCCCCCTATGACATAACAAAAATAAACTTTAAACTGTACAAATTGATCGTCTAGAACATCACTATAGACGTACACATCCCTATTTTTGTTTATATTATAGGTGGCAGACGAACAAACGGATCACCTAATGGTAAGCGTTTGCTGCCGCCTATAAACACCTACAACACCAGTAGAGTCACAAGTGCGCTGCCAACCTTTAACCTTCTTTCCCCCAATTTGGCCTCCTGTACCCTCAGTCACTCGACGAAATCGCCGGTGCTGCTTCACGTCGATTTTCAGTGAGGCCGTGGTATCACTTAGGTCGACCTGGCCCATTCATCTTACCGAAGCGTGGCTCTCCAAGGTCGAGTACAGATAAAACTAATAATCTCTAGTGGCGTCTTTGACTATAAAATTGTTAATTTTCTGAGATAGATTCGCGCGCTCTGATATCTTTTGAGAAGGAGTACGCCCTTCTTTTGAATGTCCCTTAGTCATAGCCGTCATCAAATAGGTACTGCTGCGGGAAACCGTTCTACAAAACTGAGGTTCTTTGGAAAGTCGGTACTTTAAGCCCGAGCAGCTCTAAGCATTTATGGAGCCCCTGTTTGGAGTCCTGGAGACCTATTTTTGAATTGTCGTCTCACTAAAAAATGTGTGACTCGCATGATTTTGACATCCGCATTTTGAATCATTCGAAACGAGCGATTTGCAACGAGTGGTGTAAACCACTCGTTTTCCGCTAGGCGATGGTCGCATTTACGTCAAATATTAACGAGTTAACACTATAAGTCCATTTTACGAAAAAGTCCCCTGGGAGCGGCGCCACTTGTCATACAATAGGCTTTCTATCTCTTTCCCACTCATTACGTAGACTGCCATGTCATTTTAGTTCATCAAAAATCCGGGGACTCTTTTCGTGAAAAGGACTATACTTTGACAAGATTGGCGACACACTAAGCGAGTGATTTCAAAAATAGGGAAAATTATGAATCATGACTCACGAGACGACGTGACTTGCAAAACGAGTAGTTTTGTTTGGACGAAGCGAAAATTCAAAAATAGGTCTCCTGGCTGTCATCTCTGGGATGGTACCAGATAATGGTCTCACGTCATATGGAATTACTATTTGTGAACTGTACTTATGTCTGAGCATGGTGCTATTTGGGTGACTCGATCTGACGCCCCTGTACATATTTTAACTAAAACAAATAAATACATAGAACTAATTTTGTGTTATACAAAAGCTTTTTTATTTATTTCCGTGCGTTGTACCCTGTAAATCCAATACACTGTAATTGCTAAGACTGCATTTTGAGAAAATGAGCCTTTAAAATATTTTTTAGTTTTGGAAGATTACTTCAATTGTTTGTAACAAAGAATATTATATTTGGAATCAATTGAAAGGTTTAATTTTATGAGTATCGAGCTAGTTCGTTTGTATATATATATAGCATGTATAATTAGTTATCTTAGAAAACTTGTTCTGCCATAATAGACATCAGAATGCAAATGAGAACCTTTACACGGCAATACACTGTATCTGAGAATTACATGGTATTGACTTGGTAAAACAGAGCTTAAAATTTGACAGGACGTTAATAATATAAGTAGTACTTACTTATAATAAATAGTAATAGGTATAAAATAAACGAGCATTTTAATCAAATTAAACTTCAATATTTTGCCAATTAAACAATATTCAAGGTATTGTTACCTTGAATATTGTTTAATTGTCATTTATAAACTACCTATAAATGAAATTAAAGGAGTTGTCCCAGGATGTATGGAGTCTCGGCGTGGTATATGTACATATGTGGTATATTATATGAAGAATAGTTTCTGACTATCCAATTTCTCTATTGTAGCGTTGTTTTTTGGAAGGAATAGTTTATTTGAACAAAGTATTGCAACACAAAACAAAATGGTTGACAATGTTTGTTACCTATTGATTGACATTACGAATTCGATGACGTTTGACGCTTGTCTGACTGAAAAAAAAAAAAAAAAAAACCCAGAGACCACCGAGACTAGACAGGGACTTTTTGATTTGACTTGCCTACTCAGGCACGGCCGATCGAGGAGCAACACTCCTCGCGGCCCACCTCCACCACACCCTGGACCCGGGAGGGCCAGGAGAAGCAGCCCGGGCAAAGAGCCTCGGCTCGAGGCCCGTACTCTCGCCCCGGCGAGAATGTCCGCGATGATGATGAAGAAAAAAAGCTACCCAAAAAACCAAACCGTCTAACGTCAAATTGACAGACATTGACATTGACAGTTGTTTTTTTTTCTTTGGTCACTGTCGTCTCGCGCGTCTTTGGTAAAGGTCGAAAAATGGTCACCTTTTTTATTTTATAACTAGAAAACTGTGCATTATACGAAATTCATTGTATTTTTCTCGTAATAAGTAATTATTAATGTAGCGTACATAGACCCAACCTATAATGGGACAACTCCTTTCTATTAAAGACAACATACATAATCAGTTCTTCGGTTTTCAAGAAACATAAAAAACATCAAAAAATATTGAGACTTTTAAATATATACCATTATGTTTGGTTCATTATTGTATTCATCAAGGCCAGGTTCAGGTAAACAACAAGATTTTTATAAATATTGACCTTGTTTAAGGGATAGACTTACACAGCTGTAATAATTACAGCTGTGTAAGTCTATCCTAGCCAGATCACTAGCCAGAGAAGGTGAAGCACAGGGTTATCCTTGGCCAGGGATAACCCTGGCTTCACCTTCTCTGGCTAGTGATTGAAATAGATCGGTTCGCCCCCTTGCAATTTCATGGAATAATTTTGCGAATCTTTCTTTTCAGGAAGTCTTTGAATTGATCCACAAAACAAATGTCACGCACCACCACACCAAAGTTGACAGCTACTCGATTAACAATAATGATTGAGCCCAATCTCTCGCAACGCTCCGATTGGTGCGTGGCGTGTCACGCTAGCCCCTTGTTGGCCGTTATGACTTAACACGGTATCTTGCGGCGCGTATAAAATATTTCGGCAATACACGGCATCTTTAATTGCCGTGTTTTGCTATTATAGACGTTAAGTCTTAAGTAATACAGTGTAATTTATATTGATATATCTCAGTACTTTACATACTATTAGAAAAAATATGAAGTAGTTATATTAATAGGCTTAAAAAATCGATGAACGCTATTAATTCAAAACACTGTATACAGTGTATTGGATTCACAGGGTACCGTTATGTACGTAATTTGAACTAAACGTAAGATGGGCTTTTAGTGCAGTTTGACTTTACATGAATCCACGATCGAAGCTTATTTTCCGTCCTTTTCATACGCGCTGAAAGGGTGCTGTTTCTGTGGAAGAGGACATTCGGTCAAGAAAGGTTTTGAACCTTCGTTTCTTTCTTTGTCAGTGCTGATAGGTATATATTTTTTTCTAAGTTTTCTTGGGTCTGGTGTTCTGGGTTGACGCCTCAGTTAATTATCGTTATCTGGTACTCATAGTTCAGGGGCTGCCTAGTTGAGACCGGTGGATTGGGTGATTGTCAGGCGCATTTGCTTTTAAATTTATTATTTTCTGTGCATTACAATATTCATAAATGATAAAAAGCTTAAGATTTTATTTTTTGTTAAACACATTTTATTATTAAGAGCCAACGCCGTGCGCCTCCCGTCCGCTTGTGACCACGGCTGTGTAACGCGTAGCACGTCAAGCAGTAGGTAATGCTAGAATAACTTTTATATTAAAATATCCTCGCGCTTAGTCCCTTTTAAGTCAAGTATTTGTAAATGCAACGTGAAAATTTAAAAACATTTAAGTAAATGATCTACGAGAACTTCAAGCTAATGAGTGGTAGCAAGGAGTACAGGAAATAGAAATATTCTTTGCTAACTGTGCTCGCGACTTCGTCCGCGTCAAATAGTATTTACGTCAAGTAAATATTTTAGAAATCCTTTCCCAAGCCGACTTTGGTGATTCCATACCCAAACGTCTTAGATTAGCCTATTTATACCTAATACTAGCGCCGCCCGCGACGTCGTCGCGTGGAAAAGTAACTTTTTACCCCCCTTTAACCCCTTACAACCCCTTAAATAGCCTATAGCCTTCCTCGATAAATGGACTATCCAACAAAAAAAGAATTATCAAATCGCACCAGTAGTTTCGGAGATTAGCGCGTTCAAACAAACAACAACAACAAACAACAAACAACAAACAAACTCTTCAGCTTATTATATTAGTATAGATTTAAGATTATCTACTTTAAACAGTCAGTAAGGCAGACATATCAGCCGATAAAACCACAGATAGCCTACAAATCTGCGTTATCATGCAATAATATGAATCTGTTCTTTTGTTTTAGGAAAATGGCTGCTAAAGTCATAACCTGTATTTTATGATTTTCGTGATAAATGGAGTTTCATCACAAGATGGTAAGTAATGTAGTTTGATAGGCCTAAACTAAAAAAAAAAATCCCATAAAATGATCAGCTGATTTTGGCAA
>JABMDO010001332.1:0-17246 GCA_014851415.1 Cnaphalocrocis medinalis
TAATACTAGCGCCGCCCGCGACGTCGTCGCGTGGAAAAGTAACTTTTTACCCCCCTTTTAAACCCCTTACAACCCCCTTAATATAGCCTATAGCCTTCCTCGATAAATGGACTATCCAACAAAAAAAGAATTATTCAAATCGCACCAGTAGTTTCGGAGATTAGCGCGTTCAAACAAACAACAAACAAACAAACAAACAAACAAACAAACAAACTCTTCAGCTTATTATATTAGTATAGATTTAAGATTATCTACTTTAAACAGTCCAGTAAGGCAGACATATCAGCCGATAAAAACCACAGATAGCCTACAAATACTGCTGTTATCATGCAATAATATGAATCATGTTCTTTTGTTTTAGGAAAATGGCTGCTAAAGTCATAACCTGTATTTTTATGATTTTCGTGATAAATGGAGTTTCATCACAAGATGGTAAGTAATGTAGTTTGATAGGCCTAAACTAAAAAAAAAAAATCCCATACAAATGATCAGCTGATTTTGGCAATTTGTCATCTTGCACATCTCTTTACTAATACATACATGTAAAATTTCACACGATTGTTTGCAATAGTTTCGAGGGGTCAAAAGTCAAAGTACCTTCTTTATGGTAGGTATTTATTAAAAGTCGTATTATTAAATTCTCATAATTATTTTTGGTAATAACACTAAGATTATTTTGATGCTGACTGTACAACGGCTTTTATTTGGATCACTATAAATAAATAAATAAATCACAATCTCCCCATATTATAACTACTAACGCCATCTACCGTTGAGTGGCACAACTTTTTTTTTTTTTTTTTTTTTTTTTTTAATTTATTATCACCATAAAAAGGTAGTTACAATATAATTAATACCTATACAGCATTGATAAACCACTAAGGTTTGTGATTATGCTGCCTTCTGCATCGATACAATAATAAAAATTAATAAGGTACTTATAAATATTCTTAATAATACTTGCTTACGTAAGTATGTACAGTAAACAATAATATGATATTCACTATGCACCTACTCGAAATACCTCAGTCTCCAAGTTTAAGCCTCACCTCTCCATCAGTGCTGCAGAAAGTGAGCCTTAAGCTTATTTTTAATGTTATTTGGCGTGATACTATTGCGTAATTCAAGCGGTAGCTGGTTGATGAGTCGGGGAGTGAGGTACGACGCCGTGCGCTCGCCGTAGGTATTGTTCGCGCGGACCGTAGCAAACCGGCCCTGCGCCACCGCGCGAGTGTATACAGGGTGGTTGCGTTCCTTCTTTTGTGAACTTTCAAAGAAATAATTCTTTAAAAAGATGTTCTTAAACTGTGTTTGCACTGGTAGGACTTTGCAGTGACTGAACAAACTACTGTCGTCATTTATAAATTGGTTTTTAACATTACTTGACACTATGTTTTTGATTATTTTAAGTTGAAGCTTGTGTATTTGCATCAGACAAGATTTAAATGTGCGGCCATAGCTACTGAGACCATATTGAACATATGATTCCGCAAGTGCGTTATACAGCATTAATTTAACTTTGAATGGAATTCGGTTTTTGAGTATTACAATATTAGCCAAAAATTGTCTTAGTTTAGTACACACGTGTTCAATGTGGTCGCCCCAATTAAACTTATCGTCGATTATCAAACCTAGGTATCTTATAGTTCTGACAATTTCTATTAAAGGGCAACTACAGATACCGCTGTAATTTGTTCTGTGTATGCAGTCATGGTCATGAGCAACTATATGTTTCCTGGGCAAATGCTTTATGTAGGGGGATTTAATTACCATAAGTTTAGTTTTCTCACTGTTAAGTACCAGGCCAGCATCATGACACCACCGCAACATTGAATTTAGATCGGACTGCATCAATTCACACGCTTTCTGTGGGTCCTTATCTGCGATTAGCAAGCATGTATCGTCTGCGAATTGGTAGCAGGAACAATGATTCAAACACTTACTCATATCAGGGTCATTCTATTCTACAGCCGAAAATGTGTGCATGCAAAAAAACTCATTAATTAATTAAGCTATGGGTATTAATTTAAGCTATTTCAATAAAGGTTGATTCAGATTAATTAATACTAGGCATTATAAATAAATTGTAATATTATCCTATTTTTTGAAAAAATAATAATCGGAGATTATCACGTTCGGTTATCTGTGGAATTCTTAGGTTACCAAATTTACATTGGTTTAAAAAATATAAGAGTTTAAGTTATTGAAGAGCATAGGCTTTGTTTAAGTTTCTTAAATAGTCTAATTTATCAAACAGAAATGTGCTTTAGATTGTGAACCCCTGAAAATATTTTATACATCATTCTACTTCCGTTACAAAGAGAAACATCATTTCTGTTATCATTGGTTCGTTTGAAAAAAAATATAGTTCCATTGCGTTTATTTACTTTTCTTTTTGTGTTTGCAACAATAAGCTACCTGTCAGTTGTGTGCGAGTTTTATTGTGAAAAAATCTGCGTTAATTAGAAAATTAGAAAACAATTTGTTGCTCAGAATTTGTGTGTAAAAGTTCATTCATCATCTCTGTTTTGGAAACCCAAAGGTGAGTTTTTGAAAATCATTCACAACAACATTAGTTTTTCATGTGTTTGAGTGATATTTATTTGATGCCAGTATTGGTAGTGTGGGTTTTCTTTGGAAGTCACAAAATAAGGGCGCGAAAGTTCAGATTTATCATTTCTGTTATCATCACTTCTGTTATAACTGTGATAACATCACCAAAATCACGGTTTTATCAATTTTTAAATTTCACGTTAGTTTACATTTAATGTATGTATGATAAATGTTTTTGTTTTTTTACTGTGATTACAGGTAACAAACCAGATTTTACATGTCAAAAATAGTTTTATGTAATTTTAACAAAAATGATATTCTAATGACGTTCTTCTCAATGAAATGTGTTTATTTATTATTTATTTTCTTGTTTTTTTTTTGCAGAAATGGCACCTAAGACCCGAAACAAGAAAAAAAACTACGAAAACTGGCCTGAAAAAATGTCTAAAATGAACAGAACAGGTAAAACAAGCTATGAGAAGATACCGCCAAAAGATGACAGAAAAACAGATTGAAGAAAGGAAACGAAAAGATAGGGAACGGTACAAGCGGAAAAAAGAACAAGGACTTATAAAAGGCATAACGAAATGACACCCCGCTCACGACGACGTATTATATTAGATTCTCCAAGCTCATCAGATGAGAATATTTTTTAAACTTAACAATCTATTTTTTTACCTTAAAGTTGATCTCAAATGCCACCGTATTGTTGATTTGAACGGTTAATGTCGTTATCTAATTATTTAAAACATTATAAGAGTTTATGAGCATTTGTTTTATCAAGTCCTGTCAATGATCACGGCAGTGACGTCATTTCTGTGACGATATCGAAGATATTTTTTTATGCTAAGTTCGAGTTTATAATTTGTTTGTTATTTCTACGAAGTCAAAACATTTCAGTTTAGTACTCAAAATAAAAACAGTTTTAGTTTCATTCTAGTTCCTATTTAGGGATAAATCATACATTATGTTTTTTCTGTTATATGAGCATCATTTCTGTTATCACATATTTTTGAAAATCTACAGTTTTCTCGAGAAATACCCACTTAGGAGCTCTGTTGCAAATAATAATGATAATTGTTATTACTTATTCATAAAATAACGCTGAAAAAGTTTTCAAAAATAGTTTTTTTTTTAACCATATTTATTTTCTTCTAAAAGTAGAATGACCCATCATTGACATATGTCAAGAAGTGCAACGGACCTAATACTGAGCCTTGGGCCGTGCCAACCGTTGCATCAAATGGTTCACTTAAGCATTTGTCAATTTTTACGTAATTTTTTCGATTGTGCAAGTAGCTTTCACACCATTTAATTATTGGCCCCCGTATGCCGCAGTTTCCGAGCTTGTTGATCAACTGTTTGTGTTGTAATGTGTCAAAAGCGCGAGAAAAATCTATAAATAGTGCGAGTACAATACGTTTTTGATTCAGGTGCTCGTTGACGTCATCTGCGAACTTAGTCAAAAGATCAGTTGCCCCTTTACCCGATTGGAATCCGTATTGATTTTGATAGATAACATTATGTTTCTTATAAAACGTATGTATTTGTTCACAAATGTATTTTTCTACTATTTTGTCAATAACAGGAAGCAGTGTGATTGGGCGGTAGTTGCAGTACTGGTCATGCTTACCTTTTTTATATATGGGCCTAACACAGCCCATCTTAAGCTCATCGGGGTATTGACCACATTTAACACTACAATTGATCAAGTTTGCAATGCCCTTAGCGATCTCCGGAGATGCTGCTTTGATGTCTGCTACCGTGACACTATCTAGGCCTGGAGCTTTACTGGGATTTAATTTGTTTATTATTTTGCAAATTTTATCAACCGAGGCCTTTTGTAAGTAAATACTACAGTCAAGGCTATTTAAATTGCCACTATGGTTTGCTAGCTTTATATTGCATTTTGGTACAATTTTTTTGACTGCATTGTCAAATTCGCGTGCAAAGCTATTTGACAATGCTTTCCCGGTTAGTCCTTGTGCGCTAAAAGCCTTAATTACTGCTGCATCGATTGATAACGTCATTCGACCTAACATTTGGTTAATTATCTGGTAAATCTTCTTACTATTCGAAAAATTATTTCTTATTTTATTTAAATAATACGAATTTCTCTTTATTTCTAGAACTTTATGAACTTTATTTCTAACTTTGTTATATTCTAATCTAAGTGATGTATCATTTAAGCTTTTTTTCCATAATCTAAACAATCTGTCTCGCTTACTACATAGACGAATGACGTTATCATCGATCCATGGCATTTTGCACCGATTTAACTTGTCACTGCGGGTATACTTCGCCTCCTGTTTAAAGGTCGCAACCCTAGTTGCATCCTGTATAGATTTACACATGAAACTATATATTTCATTAGGAGTGTTCATTTCGTCAGTGACTGCCCAATCTACTTTATTTAATTCCTGTTTAAGGGTGTCGTAACGAATTAATTGTTTTGTGCAACCCTGTATGCGCCCGCGCGGCACATCTGCGACGCACGCCAGAATAACAGCACGATGATCCGCCAGTACAACGTTGAGCACCGCAGTGCACGGTACTAATGTAGGGAATCGCGTGAAGATATGATCTATGCAAGATTTAGTAACGCAATTGTTCCTGGTTTCGATTCTTGTGAAGTCCGTGATTCCACACATTAGTCCGTGCCCACTAAGTGTTTCTAAATATGAGGTTTTGCATGATGATACAGATTTTAGATCTACATTTGTATCGCCAATCAACAGTAGGTTCTGTTTCGAACTGAACTTAGAGATGTAATCTTCAAGTTCTTTAACAAAAAGGTGCTTGTTAGTTGATGGAGGTTTGTATATCGAACAAATAGCTATATCTTGCCCGGGGAGTGTTTTTAGTGAGTTCTTACTCATTTTATTTATTAAATTGTACCATGTTACATTAATCAGTCTTAAAACTCCATTATTAGCAATGGATGGCGCTGTAATATACTGTTATTTTGACCAATATCATTACATAACTTTTACTAACGCCATCTACCGTCGAGTAGCAAAACTAATTAGTTCCCGTTTCAGCCACGGCGCTCAACGACAGCCAACTGATAATGCAGACGGGGATATGCAGAAAATGCATCTGTAAAGATAACGTAGTGGACTGCAAGGAACAGGGGTTCACCGAGTTCTTTCCTAAAGCTGAGTGGGAAGGTAAGAATTTTTCGAACATTGCTCGGGTTTGTGATCACCGCACCGCGTTAGGCAAGCGTGGTATTAAGTAGGTAATATAATCCCATCATGCATAGTAGCGATGACTGGATTTCTATGATGAAGGCCTTTGCCCTGTCAGTTTAAGTGGCTGTTTTTGTACGTATCATCATGAATAAAGTCGTTTTAGCAAGTTAGATCAATAAAATAAGCAAAAAAAAAACGTCTGCCGTTCCATACAACATGGAGCGGCTATTTGTTAACTGTAATGTTTGGAACGGTTGATTTTTTTGTCTTTTTTTTAATCTTTATTTACATTTTTTTTTGTTTTTTTTTTAATCTATTTCGCTTATTTTATTGATTTAACTTGCTAAAAGGACATTCATGATACCTAAAAAGAACTCTTCGTGTTTTTAATTTAGATTAAGTACTTAGTATTTTCAATTATGTAAGCACACTTGGAGCTACAGCAATTTTATTATAATTATTAGTTCATAAGATTGTAGCAAAAATAGGCACGGACCTTGAGTCTGTGGAATGAAAAGTACTTTAATTAAAAAAAAAAAAGGTTTCCTGAAAACAACCAATAGAATTTCACAGTGTTATAGATTTTCCTTTTTTTTTAGCTCTCGCCGCCTTCCAACCAAAAGTCATAGACATGAGCGAGAACACTTTCGAGAACATAACCTCCCTCGGCAACCTGACCTCCGTGGAGGTCTTGAAGCTGTCAAACTGCGGCATCGAGAACATCGCAGAGGGGGCATTCGAGGACCTGCAGGCCATGAGGGTGCTGGACCTGAGCCATAATAAGTTGACGGCGAAGCTTAAACCGCATGCGTTTTTGGTAAGTCTAGAGAAACTAGTGGCCCGCGGGCTCGTTTTGGGACATTAGTTCCATTCTCTACCAATAGATGGCGCTACGGCGATAGAAAAGTTTTTCTTTTATTGAAAGTTTAAATACTTAATTATTTTATTTATATATTATTTTATTTTATATATTATTTCATTATTTCATTTTAATGTGTATATGATCCGTGATGGTCGAAATAAATGTTTTCATTCATTCATTCATTCAATTACTTTTAAATACATACAGTTACTTTTGAATTATTTAGTTACTTTTGAATACTTTCAGTTACTTTTGAATACTTTTAGTTACTCTTGAATACTTTCAATTACTTTTAAATACTTTAAGTTACTTTAACTTACATTTAATTTAAATTACTTTTCCAAAAATATGAAGTCTCCATCAACGTTAGTGTCTAAACCTTCAGTATTTATAATTTAAATTACTTTTACTATATTTTTTATTTATTTACATTATATTTACATTAACCCCTCCTCTTCCAGGGTCGCTTCTCCGCCGAGAAGTACGAGCCTCTAGACTCCATGCGCGTCCTCAACCTGGCATCGAACCAGTTCCATTCGATCAACCAGGACCTCTTCGAACACATGCCAGAGCTGACCGAGTTGGATCTGAGCGATAACCCACTGACTACGATAGATTATCCCACTCTTGTGGCGCTATCCAGTCTGCCGATGCTTAAGGTAAGAATACAGTAGAATACGTTTATGAATAGGGTTCAGAGTATCTTTGAAGGACCGCATCAGAAATGATGTAATTATGTCGGTGACTGGTTCTCTGTCGGATTACATCATTTTTGATGCGGTCCTTCAAAGATACTCCGAGCATAGCCCTACACCAAATTAGCAAACTGAAGTGGCAGTGGCTGGTTACATTAGCCGCAGAACTGACAACTGTTGGAGCCATAAAGTCCTTGAGTGGAGACCGCGACTCGGTAAACGTAGTGTTGGACGCCCTGCTACAAGATGGGATGACGACATTCGAAGGCTGGCTGGAGTGAGCTGGATGAGAGTGGCCGAAAGTCGGGAGCGGTGGCGTGCATTGGGGGAGACCTATGTCCAGCAGTGTACGAGCGTGGGTTGCTAATGACGTTTATGACATCAAAGGGAAATGATAAATACGTCATAGTTACTAAGCGGACGTCATAACAAAACATTTAGTAGAAAATAGACAATGGCCATTTTTGACACATTTACTTTCTAACTCTTCGTTTCATTAAAGAGAGTTTTCTGAGATTACGTGGTACTCCGGTCGAGCCAGCTCATTCATGCTGAAGCGTGGCTGGTGTTGCAGATTTCTATGGACGGTGGTACTCGCCACCAGATCATCTCGTCTCGCTCGTTTGCCACCATTCACATAAAAAAAATATAGGCTGATATAAGACGACCCGTTTGGTTCAGTGGTAGCCCAAGTAGCATTGAGAGTTCTATAGGAGTTGACTAATGGTGTACATTTATTCTTTAAGCTGTCTATGTAAGCTGCACAAGGGTTGTATAGCATGCTGTACAGCCCGTTTACCACCGATTTGGGCACAAATTATTCAGCTTTAAGTTCTCAAAAGGTACACAGTAGTAGAATAGTGGCTCTTTAATGGTAGTTTAAAGAGAGAACTGTGGTTTTAAAGCTGACGAATGGCACTATTTTAGATTCCCTGTGGTTATTTATATAGACAAGGGAGTTATTATAAGTGACAAGTGAACAATTATAGAGCCAATTGTTAACACTCGTAATCACAAATGTACCCTATAACCGACTTTTAAGCCGCTTTTGGATCGAAATAGTCCACTTGAGTACCATTTTGTAACGCATAATATTTGCGACACATGTTTTGCTTGCATGTACATAATATCAGAGGGAGATTGTGAAGCCATTTTGATGTGATTTAATTTAAGTACACTCTGTTTATATATGATGTTGTGTTAATTTTACGGGGTAATTTAAATTTATCGTAAAGAATATACACATTTATTGTTAAAATTTTCACGCGCCTATGCTATATTATAATATAATCAAATAGGTTTAACAAAATAAACAGAGACAAACAAATCAATATTTCATATTTGTGTTTTAATGACATAAAAATTACTGCATGGGTTTGTATTTAAATATTAACTACAAAATCAATAACGAAAACTCGTGATAAGTGATAAAATCATACTTAATATAAAAATATTATAGGTTATGAAGAGTAAAAAAATGGTGGTCATTGTCTGCATCTACAATGAACTATTGTAACTCAAAATTAGTGTTGCGACCTGTATAAAGTTACACACGTGTACAATCATATTGACGTGAGCTCTAGAAAGGTTCACAGGTGTTGTGTTACGATGCGAGCAACCTAACAGCGTACATGTGAACCTCTGAATAGCCCATGCCGAATTACATATCTTATAAGGTTTTTGTTCAGCTATGAAAATGAAAGCTGACTAGAAGAGCAATGGTGTCCTGGCAAAACGCCAATAGTTACGTAATAAGCTACATTTACACCGCTATAGATTCCTTACACAGGTTTAGGTGGGTATGCTCGCTTTATTACAGCTAATGTACCACGTGTGACCTCTGTTAATGCTAAGATATCATCAATGAACTAAATGTGGCCTTTTAAAGAGAATAAAATGCTATTTGGGAGTGAATGCTGCGTCTGGGCCAAGGGTTGCGGGTTCGATCCCCGCACAGTACAAACATTTGTGTGCATCAACATGTTTATTTGTATTGGTCTGGGTGTTTTTTATGTATTATAAGTATGTATTTACAAAAGGAAAGTATCATACGTATATATTTGTAATCCCACTGTTGGTTCTGATATCTGTAACACAGGTGTTTGAGCTACCTATCTCAGAGTCAGACCAATGTATGTGATGTAGTGAAATATTAAATATTTTACTTACTCCGTTGGTTCCTCCAAAATACGCTGTCATGAGTTTCTTGATGCATTTTACTCCTCTCTCTTTCAGACCCTCCGCATGAGGTCCTGCTCTCTCCCCGAGATCCCGGACAAGTTCCTCCACACTCCTCGCTACCTGGAGCGGCTGGACATCAGCGATAATCTCCTGAAGGCTGTTCCTCAGGAGCTGGCCGAGACGAAGAACCTGGTCTACTTGAATCTAAACCAGAACCCAATTAGGGAGATTGACCAGGACTCTGAGGAATACCCGTAAGTGTTATACAAATCTTCATCATGCCAGAAGTCTACAGCTGGACATTTAAGCCTCCCCCAAAATTCTCCACACAGATCGGCCCCGAGCCACTCGCATCCAAGGGACTCCCGCGACTTTCACTAGATCGTCGGTCAACCTGGTGGGAGGCCTGCCACGGCTGCGGTCTCCTGCACGCGGCCTCCACTCAAGGACCTTTCCACCCCAACGGCCGTCTGTTCTCCTCGCAATGTGCCCTGCCCATTGCCACTTGAGCCACGCAATTCTTTGGGCTATGTCTGCGACATTAGATCTCTTGCGGTCATCATTTCTGACACGATCACGCAACGAGATTCCGAGTATAGCCCTCTTCATGGCCCTCTAAGTGACTTTGAGCCTTGGCGGCAATCGATTACCATCAGGTGTGCTCGTGTGCCAACTGTCACTAAATAATAATAAATGCGCCAGACAATCACACCAATCAACCTGGTCTCAAACTAAAGCAACCCCTGTACTATGAGTACCAGGTGACGATAATTAACAGGGTGAGTCGCCTAGAATACGTGGGTCTGACCCAAGAAAATTTCGAAGATGTAGTTACCTAAATTGACTTGACCGGGACCTTTCGCACTTCGGGTGAACACCTTAGCCATTGCGCCATCGAAGCCGTCAAAAGAGTGACTAAGACGGCTAAAAAGCACGGAAATAGAGATAGAAAAAAATCTTTATTCAAGTTAGGTCCATACAGAACACTTATGAATGTCAAAACATAATATAATCTGCCACTGGTTCGGAACGTCGATTTCTACTGAGAAGACACCAGCAAGAAACTCAGTACCTAGTTATTCTTTTCAAATAGTTATAGTTACAGAGTTTCATTTGAGCAAAATAACTTACAATAATCCAAGGAACTAGACTACTATGTATGACAATTATTTTTCTTTATCGGTCAAATAATGGTACCTATTAAGTATTGATTTTTGATTTCAGTGGATTCCCCCGCCTAAAGAAGCTGAAAGAACTGCATATGTGCAATATGCACGAACTCAGACGCATCGGCCCCAACGCTATGGGCGGTCTCGAGAGCCTGGAGAAACTCCATATGAGCTTCAACCCTCAGCTATCACAGCTGAGTCCACGGGCTCTGGCTAGAGATGATGATATTGGGGAGAACTCTGCGTGGCCTTTGGTGAAGGAGGTAACTTCCATCATCGTTCATCATCATGATCACTATTTGACTGGCTGGATGGCGCATTTGGTAGTGACCCTGCCTCGTACGCCAAAGGTCGTGGGTTTGATCCCTACCTTGGATATTTTTTTTTTTTATATGTGATAGGTAGCAGACGAGCAGGTGGATCACCTGATGGTAAGCAATGCCGCCGGTCATGGACACCTGCAACACCAGTAGAGTTACAAGTGCGCTGCCAACCTTTTATCCCCTTCCCCCCCCGGGTGGGCCTCCGGTACCCTCACTCACTCGGCGAAACACAGCACAGGGGCTGCTTCACGCCGGTTTTTTGTGAGGCAGTGGTAGCACTCCGGTCGAGCCGGCCCATTCATGCCGAAGCGTGGCTCTCCCACAATTAAAACATTCGTTTGATAAACTTGTGTTTGTTCAGTGTCTGGGTGTTACATGTGTATTTAAGTACTTATTCAATTTTTTTTATACTAGAGGCGGCAAACGCGCAAGCGGGTCGCCTGCTGGTAAGTAATCACCGCTGCCCATGAACATCTGCGAGATCAGAGAGGTCGCTGATGCGTTGCCGGCCTTTTAAGAAGGAGTATTTGTGTTTCCTCTGTTGTCTGTTACACAAGTGTTTAAGCTACTTAGTACATACAGAATCAGGTCAATGAATGACATGTTGTTTGATTTTATAAGTATTTATTTATTTTTGTTTCAGCTCTACCTCCAATCCAACCAACTCACCGAGATCGACTCTCGTTTCCTCTCGCGCTGGGACCTGGTAGAGGTTATAGATGTGTCCGACAACCCATTCCTTTGTGATTGCTCGACGCAGTGGATGGTCGACACTCTCGTCCCAATCATAGACTCTAAAGGTGGAAACACAACTGCAAATATGATGTAAGTGTTATTTTTCTGTTTTTTCTTGCTTAATGGGTTGTGAAACCCGTCTTCGGAGGCCATAGATGTGTCTGACAACCCATTCCTTTGTGATTGCTCGACGCAATGGATGGTCGACACTCTCGTCCCAATCATAGACTCTAAAGGTGGAAACACAACTGCAAATATGATGTAAGTGTTATTTTCCTTTTTGTCTTGCTTAATGGGTTGTGAAACCCGTCTTTGTAAGGTATAGATGTGTCCGACAACCCTTTTCTTTGCAATTGCTCAACGCAATGAATGGTCGATACTCTCGTCCCAATTGTAGGCTCAAAGGGTGGAAACACATCCTAATGGGTTGTGAAACCTGTCTTTGTAGGCTATAGATGTGTCTGACAACTCTTTTCTTTGCAATTGCTCAACGCAATGAATGGTCGACACTCTCGTCCCAATCATAGACTTAAAAGGTAGAAACAATCTGCTAAGATGATGTAAGTGTTATTTTCCTTTTTTTCTTGCTTAATGGGTTGTAAAACCCGACTTTGGCGGCAAACGAGCAAACGGATGGATGGCAAGGAATGAATGAATCTATTGATGGTCACGGGAATTTTTTGGATGCGGATGGCGCGGATTGACGGCCTCGATGGCGCAGTGACTGAGGTGTTCGCCCGAAGCCCGAAAGGTCCCGGGTTCGATTCCCGCTCAAGTCAATTTAAGAAACTACATTTTATAAATTTTCTTGGGTCAAGGTGTTTTGGGTTGACGCCCCTAGTCAATTATCGTCACCTGGTACACATAGTACAGGGGTTGCCCTAGTTTGAGACCTAGATTGTCTGGCGCATTTATTTATTTATTAGTGGCCCGCCCTCACTTCGTTTCGGGGCAGTAGTTCAACTGTCGACCAATAGATGGCGCTGGGTGTTGATTGTATCGTGCAAGTATTTCGAGTTTTCAGTTTAGCTATAAGCTCTGGCGTGGAATATGAGATTAACCTCTTTATAAATAGTATAGATTTTATTTACTTAGTACAGAGTCAAGTCAATGTATGAGATGTTGTGTGAACTATTTACTTATTTATTCTTCAGCTGTGATGATCCAGATGAGATGCGAGGTTTCACTATGGAACATCTACACAAAATCCATCGGCGCATGCGCTGCCGCGACAAGTACGGCAATCATCCCGAGAAGGACGGCGCTATACTGCTGGGCACGCTCATTGGTAAGGACTTAGAGACAGTTAAAAGTGGGAGAGCCACGCTTCGGCATTAATGAGCCGGCTCGACAGGAGTAATACCACGTCATCTTTTTTTGTATAATATAAGTAGGTGCCTCACGAACCGACCGATCACCTGATGGTAAGCGATTGCCGCCGCTCATAGACGCCTGCAACACCAGTGGTGTTACAAATGCGCTGCTGTCCTTTTAACTCCCCTTCCCATGGATTAGGCCTCTGGTACCCTCAGCCACTCGGCCAAATATAGTGCAGGTGCGAAACATACTTTTTGTTCGACCCTGGCATCGAACCCAGGACCCGAAAATCACGACCCGGGACTTAAAGCTACAGACCAACGGGGCTATATTAATAACTAGTGGCCCGCCCTCACTTCGCTTCGGGACCGTAATTCAGAAATGAACCAATAGATGGCGCTGTGCTAAATTACATCGCGCAAGCGTTTCGTGTTTTCGGTTTACCTTTATGCCTTGTCGTTGTCCATATAAGTTATTTCTTTATAAATAGTATAGATAGATAAAAACAATATTTTTTCTTTTTTTAATTCCAGGTGTACTCCTAGCTGTACCCATCATGCTATCTTTAATGCTGCTGTGGAGGCGCGGGTATCTCTCGTGCTTGGGTCTTCGCGGACCATCTACCGTGTCGAGAGCCTTCTACAAGCGCGCACCTGATAATGACGGCTTTATGTGAAACAGCGACATCTGTTATCGTTTCCTGTAAATTTAAAATAGATTAGATAGATAGTCTTTGCAAATTATAATTACAATATTATCGCTAATAGTGATCTCTTCGAGACAACCTTGGGGTAGAGGAATAATACAGCGATTAATGTGAAACAGCGCCATCTGTTATCGTTTCCTGTAAATTTTATGTCAAATATTTTATGTGAGACAGCGCCATCTATAAATCTTTACCTGTAAATTTCAAACGGTATCTGTTTATCGTTAACAACACAACAATAGACTCACTGGTTGACTGGTAGAGAAATCTTTGGATAGAATTAAAATTACGTTATGAACAGTTAGCCCCACGGCCACATCAAGTCACCACGACCTGTCAAATTTCCTCAATTGATATTCGACCTAATGTGTTTGACAGTAAGATGAGAGTCGATTGAAGAAATTTGACAGTTTTGTATACTTTGATGTGTGGCTGGTCATACCAAATTTTCATATGCAAAAAAGAATTATGTACTTATAAATTAAAACTATGTTTCCACCATTTTTACTTTTTACCATTTTTACAAGAACTTTTCTATCTTTAGTTTTAAGTGTGTTTAGTAGACCCACCTACTTGGAAAATTTTTTATAAGCTAAGTTATAAGAGCACAGAAAAAATATATTTTGTTCATTATTTATAACAAAAAAAATAATGAAATTTCCTACTTACATTTGTATTTTTTTATTTTTAAAACATAAAAGCATCAGCCTATAATTACAAGGTTTTAAAAAAAAAATTTTTTGTCTGCGGAGTACATACAGATGTTTTTTAAAATGTTATGAATGCAGTTTTTCTTCTTATTAAAATCGATGAGATGGTTTCTCAGAACAGATCTTCGTATGGCTTATAGTTTCAGACTTTCCCATACCGACCGATTTGTATGAGACACCCTGTAAACTATCTTTGTTGTCATTTCGTGACATGATCGACAAATCTTTGTAAATAGAATTTGCCTGTCGTTATAATAATGCGGCTAACGTGTCTCTATGTATACCTACTCTGATTCATAATCATGTAAAGTAAACTGACAGATATCAATGACAAGTTTCTATGCATTTGACATTTTGCATGTGAGTTTGAACCAAAGATATTGGATATAAAACAAGATGGTGCACTATGAAAATGAATGCAATGTTAATTTAGACTCTATGCAGTGGGAATAAAGATTACTTTGAAATGCCAAATAGCTTTACAGAAAATCGAGCCGAGCGAGATGTCGCTATATAGGATGATGTCCTTGTCTAATGGGTTGCCATCATAAAAAAAAACCTTTGTGGTATAACTTAAGCAATGTTTATATTTCTTCTTCTGGGGAACTTTCAGAATATTTAATAATTTAAAGGAATGATACGTTGGAATTAATAATGTCTTTTTTATTTTTTTTATTTTAAACCATGATAAACGAATGTTTTTATGTAAAAGTAGATGATATGGTAGTTTTATTTATAATCAATATGCAACACTTGGCGTCTCGACATCACCATTATGGCGGCGGCAAAAACAATTTGAAAGTTTGTATATTGTGACGACAAAAGTAACGTGTAAGATTTGTGATTATTTATTTGTAATGGTTCTCACTTGTTGTGTGATAGGATGCAAAAGTGAATCTTATAAAGGTTGCGGTGTATTTTTCATAAGTAAGTATTTAGTCAAAGTTTTTTTTTTGCATTGAGTAGGGTGTCCATTTCGCTTGTCATATAAAGACGGATTTACTTTTTTATTTTTTTTGGACAAATCGGAAAGTTTTTATGGTCGAATAAATTGCATGATAATGGACGACCATAAAAAGGTCATGTTACGTAAAAAGTGTAGCAATAAATCTATTTTATTTTTCATTTATCAAATCGTAAAGTATGTACGTTGGTATGAATAATACGCTATGGCCGGCTATATGTGCCGCATAGCGTATTATTATAGGTAGGTTAATAGAAAATCTAAATGGGCTAGCACAAACTTTTCGAAAAGTCGGTAGTCTCTTCGTATCGTACGTATACATAATAAGGAATTTTAATTTGGAACTTGTGTTTTTTCTACAAAATTGCTTATAAATACTCAAACGATACTTTGAAACGTTCGCGTTCGTGCTAGCCCTTCTAGTTTGAATGGGCTTCACGAGTTTCCTAGAGAACGCAATGTCCAACTCCCACGTGGGTGGACTAAGTTTGACTAACAATAATACATAGTAATCGAAACGCTAAAACGTGTGGTCACCTTATTAGAGTAGGACGCTAACCAATATATAGACATCTCGCTAGGCTCGAATGTAAGTAATAAGTGCGCCATCTTGTTATAGTGTAAAATCTTTGGTTTGAACAATTTGCGTCAAATTGAGTGATAATGTATGGGGGATGACTTCTCGTCACACCGGTCAATTTTATTTTGTACGTGTCTCTTTAAGGCTGCGTATCACTTATCTGACAACTCGAATTCTGTCAAAACGCACGATCTTTTGACAACCGCATATAAAAAGTTTTCGTGTGGTCGTAGGTAAAGTTTCGCTTATTTACTGATTTGGTCAGAGAGCAGCCTACTGTGACAAATAATTTTGATATTTTAAGGTAACGGTGAAGATTTTCAAGTACGTTCAGTACCATTTAAATACTTAACGTATTGTATGAACGGTTTACTTTTAAAGTTTTTTTTTTATGTGATAGGTAGCAGGCGAGCAGGCGGATCACCTGATATTGCGCTAATTTTGATTTGAAATACACACACTTCGCTATGAAATTTACAATTGACACACTTAGAATTTTTCCGCTAAGTGTGTTAGGTCGCGATATTGCAAATTGAATTGTTTATTTATTACAGTAACTAGGTCACTCCAGACTAAGAGCCTAGTATTGTGAAAGCGATTTTCTAATAGCTCCCATGCGTGAATATAGTTTGGGGCAGTAAACTCTAACGCGCTGATGACTGGAGCGCACTCCCGGTGAGTGAAGATCGCAAGTAATGAAACTTCTGGATATTATCTAAATCTGAACGCTTGTGAATAATAGTAATGTACGAATTTCTAAATTCCAACCATTGATCATACGATCCATCGAAACTAGGCAGTTTAATATCTGGTAGTTTGATATTTGAAGTCGAGGGCAGTGAGTTCGACACTTGGACATCGTTACCAGTCTTCGATATATCGACAAGACAATTTGCACTCGCCATAGCAAAGAAATAGGTTGACTCTAACGTTTCTACGTACTCTATATTAGCAGAAATTTCACTATCAGGACAAATAAGATCAATTTCATTTTGAAGCGCGTTAAATTTTTGAAAAACCTCAGTTATTGCCTGTATACGCAGCTTTAATTCTGCGACTTGCATTAAAGTTAAACTATTCACGTTTAAAGTCTCTACATAATTTTTTAAATGACGTAATTTTGCCTTTGAGAGAACCCCTTTGTTTTTTCAGATTGGATAGGCGTTCATCTACAGACTTTTTCCTAGGTGACTCGGGAGGAACGGATGATTTAGCACTTTCACTCATTTTGGCGGCCTACTGATTAGGAAAATGATA
>JABMDO010001333.1:0-15191 GCA_014851415.1 Cnaphalocrocis medinalis
TAACCCCACAGGTTATAAAAACATGGGTTCTCTGTTGGTTCCTTAGTTAGTTTTCAAGACTTTCTTGTCGCATTATATTTAACACTTTAGTACTATGTCAAAGTAACATTTTGTTCGTACGTCGCGTCTTGGCAATTAACTAGGCTATTTATTTAGACATGGTACTAAAATGTTTAGCTAATTTCGATGCTGGTCACACAACGTCTCTTGTTAAATTAATATTATCCACGCGCCATAAGATCCTTGTCGTTGTATAAAAGTCCACCCCTTGGTCATTAGTTAAGCTAGCTTACGCCCGCGGTTTCGCTTGGGTTTTGTACAAACAAGCTTGGAATACGGATGGAAACTGCTATGTTTGTTTATTATTATATCCTATAAAGTTGTATGTACAGTCGAGGTCAAAAATATGTTTACACTTTAGGACCTTGTCACAGTACATATTTATAAGAAAGTGGAAGTCGTTTTCTTATACATATGTACTGTGACAAGTTCCTAAAGTGTAAATATATATTTGACCTCGACTGTACAATCAGCCACACATAAGGTTACCACTACCTGTCCAATTTCCTCAATTGATATCCAACCTAATGTGTGTGATAGTAAGATGAGACTCGATTGAAGAAATTTTACAGTTTTGTACATTTTGATGTGTGGTTGTATGTACAATCGCGTTAGAAAAATGTAAATTAATTTGCTTCACACAATATCATGAAAATGCTATTGATATTAGTTAATTATGGCAAACCGGGTTCAGGTATCGAATTTGAAAACGAATAACAATTTTCATACCCTTACGCCTTGAGGATAGGACGAGAATCTCTTTGACACTTAAGCCACAAAATAATAACACACAGAAAGGAGGCTGCCCACTAAGAGCTAAAAACGTGTCATGTACTCACGCATGCGCACTAACAGGGAAATACGCCTTTTCGACCACATTAATCCTAGCCTATGACATAAGATTGTCGAACTGTCGAGGTCTGTGGTAGAGGCCGCGCGCTTATGTACTCATGCCGGGCAACAACTCTAGCATATCGCACATAAGATGCTACAGTGACGTAACTTACATTTTACAAGTTTGTAGAAAATGCAATTTAAAAAAAAAAATTACTCTTTAGCAGGCATTACCTGAAAACGATGAGGGCTAGAACGTTCCTATATATTGGTTTATATAGCTCAGATACTGTATTTTAACAAAAAAGGAAAAACGCTAAAATAAAAGTGAGTCTCGCCCTCTAAAATGGTTTTTTTTTATGACACCCCCCCAGTTGCGTCACTGTTTCTCCAAATGGACTTCCATTTGGAGACAGTAACTTCACTGTTTAATCGAGTCCAAATTATTATAATAAAACAATTTGTATCGTTTATTGCTTTTATTTCAAAGTACACGACTACAAAAATCGAAAACCAAAAAAAATATAACAGTAACTTATCAAACTTTAGAGTTGCCACCAGATGTGTCTTTGTAGCACGGACCATGCGTCTTTTTGCACTTAATACGTATAATAGTAGTAATTAAAAATACTTTGTTAGCCCGCAATGATCACGAGTTTACAGCAAAAATCCTTGTTAATGGCTATTTTCATCATTAGCAACCCACGCTCATCCACTGCTGGACATAGGTCTCCCCCAATGCACGCCACCGCTCCCGATTTTCGGCCACTCTCATCCAGCTTACTCTAGCCAGCCTTCGAATGTCGTCATCCCATCTTGTAGCAGGGCGTCCAACACTACGTTTGCCGAGTCGCGGTCTCCACTCAAGGACTTTATGGCTCCAACGGTTGTCAGTTCTGCGGCTAATTTGACCAGCCCACTGCCACTTCATTTTGCTAATTCGGTGGGCTTTGTCGGTGACTCTGGGTCTCTGTCGGATTACATCATTTCTGATGCGGTCCTTCAAAGATACTCCGAGCATAGCCCTTTCAATTGCTATTTTAAATATTAGTTAATCAGAAGATAATTAAGTAACAAGTAGCTTTGGCAAACTTACTTCACGTCACTTCTAAAAAGTCCCTCATTAAATCTTGCATAGTAGCTGGGAATTAAATTGTTTCCAATCAGGCCAAATTACTAATTATTAGCGTGGCTGAAGTGGCAATGGGCAGGGCACATTGCGAGAACAGACGGTCATTGGGGTGGAAAGGTCCTTGAGTGGAGGCCACGCGCAGGAGGCCGCAGCCGTGGCAGACCTCCCACCAGGTGGACCGACGATCTGGTGAAGGTCGCGGGAGTCCATTGGATGCGGGTGGCACAGGACCGATCTGTGTGGAGAACTTTGGGGGAGGCCTAGGTCCAGCAGTGGACGTCTATTGGCTGAAATAACAAATTAACCCGGCACTACACCGAAGATATCCCGGACGTCAGCCTGTACGAGATTAGCATAGCTCTCAAATAGCTTAAGAACGACAAGGCACCGGATGATGACGGAGTCACAGCGGAGCTTCTGAAGGCAGGTGGACGAACGGTCCTGAAAGCCCTTCAGAAGCTATTTAACTTCGTCATCATCGAGGGAAAGACGACCAAAGCGTGGCATACAGGCGAAGTGAGGCTTTTCTTCAAGAAAGGAGATAAATCCCAATTGAAGGACTACAGGCCCTTCACGCTGCTGAGTCACATATACAAGCTGTTTTCGAGAGTTATGACGAACCGTCTCGCACGTAGGTTGGACGACTTTCAGCCTCCTGAACAAGCCGGATTCCGCAAAGGCTTTAGCACCATAGACCACATTCAAACGCTGCGGCAGGTTGTACAGAAGTCCGAGGAGTACAATCTGCCATTGTGCTTAGCGTTTGTGGACTATGAGAAAACTTTTGATTCTGTCGAGATTTGGGCCGTGCTACAGTCTCTCCAAAGGTGCCGAATTGACTACCGGTACATACAAGTGTTGCAGTCCCTGTACGCAAACGCCTCCATGTCAGTCCGTCTTCAGGACCAGAAGTCTAAGCCTATACCACTCCAGCGAGGTGTGAGACAGGGTGACGTCATATCGCCGAAACTGTTCACAACTTTGTTGGAGGACGTTATTTTTAAGCTTCTGGAATGGGGTGGACATGGCATCAATATAAATGGCGAGTACATGACGCACCTTCGATTTGCCGATGATGTCGTAGTCATGGCTGAGACCTTGGAAGACCTAAGCAGAATGCTCGACGACCTCAGTAGAGTCTCTCAACAAGTGGGTCTCAAAATGAACATGGACAAGACGAAACTCATGTTGAACTCTCATGTCGTACCCACTCCTGTATACAGTTACGCCATTGTTTCTCCAGTAAATACATACAACAAATGGCATAACTTACAGTTACGACGAACTATGTCCAAGCGATGTCCACACTCAACGGGCCCCCCCGCGCAACTGACTGATCGGTCACTGTCGCACCAAGTATTGTGCAATTTTACGGTAAAGCTACAAAGACAACTCGCGCCATCTACCCCAAAAATAAGGAAATTATTATGCGTCTTTGTTTCATCATAAAAAATATCACTTTTTAAATGTAATGGCGCTTATAAGTCATTTTCACGATTTTTGAAGTTACGTCTATGTAGCATCTTATGAGCGATATGTCAACGAACTTCTAAATTCAAAATCAGGCTGAGTCTAACTTCTGTGTGTAATTATTTTGTGCTTAAGCTATCTGTCTAACGAAGCGAAGCGGAGTGAAATCCGCCAATAGAATGACATAAAAACTCCGCTTCTCGATAAACAAACTTCATCTATTGGTGGACGGGCAGACTAAATGCTTCCCAGCCAAAAGTTCTTACATGTGACATCTTGTGTGTGAGATGAACCTATGTAAATTAATAAGTAAAGAATTTCTGCTACCAAAAACCGCCCAAGACGCCTTTTTTAAATCTAGATTTGCAATATAGTTGAAATAATATTACACTAGGTATCTGAAGTACAGTTACATCCCTTTAACCACCTTCTACCAACCACTCTGAACGGCATTTGTCGTATGACTTGGATTTTGGTTGACTTTTTTTTACTCAAACAAAATGACGATTATTCGTATGAAATATAGATCGATTAAAAGTCATCGACTGTATCATTTAAGCAAATTTAAACGTGGCGCCCAATTTGGTCGAATTTCAATTTGGCGCCCAACGTGGTACGATGCTATAAGTGGCGCCCAACGTGGTGTATCGAAATAAGTGGGGCCTAAAACATGCCCGACGTGGTGCCCAACTTGTTGCTACGTCAATCTGGCTCCCAACGTGGTGCGACGGTATAAATGACGTCCAACTTAATGCTAATCAAATCTGGCGCCTAACGTAGAACATCGCTATGTAACGTCTAACTCAGCGGTCGTCACACTTTACTGCTCAAGAGCCACACATAACAATGTGAGCACTAAGTTCCGGGCCGCATTATATGTGAAGTTACTATTAATTAAAGGAATCTACTTTACCGCGGGCCGCACGACTAACGTCGCGGGCCGCAGTTTGACGACCACGGGTCTAATTTGATGCCAAGTCAATCTTTCGCCCAGCGTGGTTCATCGCTATATGTGACGCCTAAAACTTACAGATGTTTATTACCAAAAGTTGTAAAACACGTTGATCAGAAATTCAAAATCATCAATGGTCATGATTGTTAGTAGATGATAATGGTTAAAGGATGTATCTGCCGGCAAATACACCGTGTATGATAATTTAAATTGAAAAAAGTATTGGATTGGCAAAAAATGTTGAAAAAGTAACACTTATTGTCAGTATTAAAGGTTTACACATTTTTAAAGAGATCGTTATCGTTATTCTACCGTGGGTGTCAGCTAGTTTCACTACTAACAATATTGTAAATACTTTCCTATAAGACTGTACTGATGTTGTACATAGATACTTATAAATGTATTTTATTATTAATATATTTCTCTTCTCGTATTTAAATATAATATTTTTCCACTTGAATTACACACATAGGTACGGAATTAAAGATTGTTTTTGTGGTCACGAATAATCTTAAAAAATCTAACCTCAATTTATAAGCAATAATAACTAAGAATTAACTCAATAAAAATAACTTTATGTACCTACTCGTGTTACTTTTTTGATTTTTCCCCCCCGAAATAATTTAACGAAAATAAAGCAATTTAAAAGACAAATTTGTTTTTAGTTAAGTAATTCTCGTTTTGTGTAAATAACTTTCATAAAATGATAAATGATTTTTAAACTTCTAGTGTGTACCTGTAATGTCTATTTTTCCAAAAATGGCTGTATAAATACTAACTAAAAAGTTTTGATTATTATATCTTGTAGTTTCAACGGCAAAAATAAACGAAAAACTGATTACGAAAATTGAGTAACATTTATTTAAAAATAATTTTATTTAGGTCAACTTTTTTAAATAGGATATTTCTACTACAAATTAATAGGTAGTAAGTGATTTCAACATCTATAATATGTATTTATACAAAATATCCTAAGAAGTAAATCCGATTTCTATTTTGCTAGTAATAACTAGCAAAAATAGTAAAAATAATAAAAAAAGTATCAGCCCATTTATACTGTACCACTAGAGGGCGAAGGCCTCCATCATAGAAATCAAGTTATCGCTACTATGATGGGATTAGGCGTAATCACAACGCTTGCCTAATGCACATTGGTGATCACATACCTGAGCTATGTTCGAAAAATTCGGAACATACATTTTATATAGTAAAATTAATAAATAAACAAAATATAATAATCAAAAGTAAATAAAATAATTATTACTTTGATAACTTTGTATTTGCATGTAAAAAGTATAAAAATTATGATGTAACTCTATGTACAATTGAAACCTAAATTATTATAGTAATAATTCGGTATGTTGTACTTTTAATATATTTACTTATGAACTCTTAAAGGTTTTATTATTTAACTAGTGCCCCGCTCTCCCTTCGATTCGGGAAAGTAGTTCCAAACTAAACCAATAGGTGGCGTTGGGCGTCGATGACATCGCGCTAGCGTTTCGTATTTTTGGTTTACCTATAAGCCCTGTCGTTGTTTATAGAAGTTATATTTTTTATTATTAGTGTTTTGCTGACACAATACGTCAAATTACATCATAAGAGTCACTATATGGTGTTTGACTCTTTTAAGTGACTCTTATGACGTTGAATGAAGAAATTGACAAGTAGTAGGGATCTATCGCATTGCTGTCGCATTGAGAATATATTAACTTGAATAAATGTTACAATTGAGACAGTTGATTTCATTTTACTTAAACAGCAGTTGTCATAAAAAAAACGTCTATTGTTTCCGCAACATGACGAAATTTTATTATGTCTTTTTAACTATATAAAAACACAAACATAGATTGAAACTATTCATTGCACCAAGTTTACAAATCTTAAACTATGGTTGTATGCAATTACAATGGCTGTATTACCGCTAATAACGATTTCTTCTAGACAATCTCTGAAAAAGCAGATTATATTCAGCTTGTTTTGTAATGTTGCTTATGGTTTTTCGATTTGTCTCTTGGCGCCCAACGTGGTGTAATGCTTTAAGTGGCGCCCAAAGTGGTGCAAAACTTTTTCCTACATCAATCTGGCGCCCAACGTGGTACGCCGCTATAAGTCGCGCCCAACTTAATGCTATATCAATTTGGCACCCGATGCGGTGCAAAACTGTAAGTGAAAGCCATAACACCGAGGTAGAGGAAAAGTATAGCGAAGTATATAGAGTTTGTTTTGTAATAAATGTTGCTTGTGGTTTTTTGTTTTATAATACGTCAAAAAAGTCGTGACAAACGGAATTTTATAACCAATGGGGTTACCGTACCCCATGACGCAAGCGGCAGTAGCGCCTTCATTCATTTTCATGATTATTACCACGTTATATAGCTAATGAGTGCATCTGTGAACATTTCCATCCATTTAATCACGTCTTCGACCTTTTTATGAACTTGTAAAATAATAACACTGGTCAACAAAAAAAATAAACTTATTTGTTTCCTGTGGTTTTTTTATGTTTCTATCTCAAATCAACGCGTATTTTATAAATATGGCAACACTTTTTCTCTAACAGCTCTTGTTTATGAGTTATAGCTAATTACCCTCACTTGCTATTTTGGTTCAGTTTTTCATGTTTTATTGGAAATTAAAACCAATTTTGTTGTTATTTTCGATATGATTTCATCAAGAAGATGTTGTGTGCTTAGTCCCGATTGTATTTGCTATATTTTGTGGTGAACAAATATTTAAAAAATATCGAAAACCTATATCAGACTTTATGAAAACTGCATATCATCAAAACTTTAAAATACACAAATATTTCTAAGGTTAGGAAAAAAATTAAGTATCAAAACCATCAATGGATCATTTGTGTTGATTTGAAAATGGTCAACTTTCTGTTAGGTCGACAAGGGGGGTCCACAAAGTTTCCTTGTTTCATTTGTCTCTGGGACAGTCGTGACAAACAGTATTATTGGCTGCAAAAAGTTTGGCCAGCGCAGGAAGACCTAATAGATGAACAAAAAATGTTATTAACGTGCCTTTAGTTATTTTAGATCGCATCATAGTTCCACCACTCCATATTAAACTCGGCATTTGAAGCAGTTTGTGAAGGCGCTTGACAAAAGTAGCGAATGTTTTATTTTTCTTTTATGCAAGTTTTCTGGGTTAAGAAAAAATTAAAGCTGGTATTTTTGATGGGCCAAAGATTAGGCAACTTGTAAAACATTTTAATTTTGTCTAATCAATGACTGAGGTCGAATCCAAAGCTTGGAATTCATATGTATTGGTTGCGAGTAATTTCTTAGGTATAAAGAAATCTGACCACCATATAGAGCTTGCTGAAAGCATGCTATTGAACTTGCAAGAGCTACATTGTAACATTAGCATAAAAATCCATTGCCTGCATTCTCATTTAGATCGATTTCCACAAAATCTAGGTGATGTTAGTGAGGAGCAGGGTGGAAAGATTTCATCAAGATCTGCGAACTATGAAAGAGCGTTATCAGGGGCGGTGGGACTCGCATATGATGGCAGACTACTACTGGAGTTTGCAACGAGAATCTACATAAACTCGTTCAATCCAGAAATCTTATAAAAGAACATTTGTTAGAAATTTTGTTTACATAATGTTATAATTTTTTTGTATTTTTTGGTTAAAATAATAAAATTGTATATTTTAAAAAGTAAAGCTGTTAGCAATCTCCTAGTATTTTTTTCATAGTCAGAGCCATAGAAATAACTAATAACAGAAAAAAAAATTAAAGGAAACAAAACCTGTGTTGACCAGTGTAATTTATTGCAAAATTTTATAATTCCCCATACAAAATGAATAAGTCACCGAGCGACTCTGTCTGTATGAAATGCTTTTACGAATTTCTAAAAGTCAGAACAAATGTTGTTCAAAATGGTGGGTAGAACACGTAGTTAAAAGGATGTAAATGTTCACAGATACACCTTGTACAGAAAAAAAGTATAGGTAATGTTTTTACGGTGTCGGTGAAGATTTTGATTATGGCTTGCTAGTTGGGTGTAACTGTATAAAAAAAAATTGGCGCGTATTGTATGAATATCTTTATTCTATACAGGATGACAAGCTGGTGTAAGGTACGGACTGCCACCGGATACTACGTTACAGAAACATTCCTTCGCTGCAATTATTAAGTTAATAAAGTTTATATTTATTCATTAAAATAAGTGATTTTATTGCTGAGTTGTGAAATCTAATCGATGCTACGTCAATATGGCGCCCAACGTGGTAGGTCGTCATGAGTGGCGCCCAGCTTGATGCTACGTCGATCTATCGCCCAACGTGATACATCGTCATGAATGGCGCCCAACTTGATGCTACGTCGATCTATCGCCCAACGTGGTAGGTCGTCATGAGTGGCGCCCAACTTGATGCTACGTCGATCTATCGCCCAACGTGGTAGGTCGTCATGAGTGGCGCCCAACTTAGTGCTACTTCAATCTGGCGCCCAACATGGTAGGTCGTCTTGAGTGGCGCCCAACTTAATGCTACGTCGACCTATCGCCCAACGTGGTAGGTCGTCATGAGCGGCGCCCAACTTGGTGCTACGTCGATCTATCGTCCAACGTAGTAGGTCGTTATGAGCGGCGCCCAAATTGGTGCTACGTCGATCTGGCGCCCAACGTGGTAGGTCGTCATGAGCGGCGCCCAACTTGGTGCTACGTCAATCTGGCGCCCAACGTGGTAGGTTGTCATGAGTGGCGCTCAACTTGATGCTACGTCGACCTATCGCCCAACGTGGTACGGTTGTCATGAGCGGCGCCAAACTTGGTGCTACGTCAATCTGGCGCCCAACGTGGTAGGTCATCATGAGTGGCGCCCAACTTGATGCTACGTCAATCAAGCGCCCAACGTGGTAGGCCGTCATCAGTGGCGCCCAACTTGATGCTACGTTAATCTACCGCCCAATGGGGTTCTCCGTTATAAGTGGCCCAATATTTTGCGACTCTCTAAATGGCGCCCAACGTGTTGCCTTGTCAAAAGTGGCGCCCATCGTGGAGCTACTGGAATTATATCACTGTCTCACAAAAAGTCGGCGTTTGCCCAACCCGGAGGAAGGAGAACTTAAAGCTTGGCAGCGCACGGCTCCACTGGCGTACCAATTACTACATTCGACACTTATTACTAAATCCGACGGATATATTCCAACAGCAATTGTCAAAGCTTTTTGATCACGTGCCAACATAAAGCCCGCTACACACTTAGTCCGGACATGCTGTCATCTACACGAAATGGGGTACTACGAAGCCATAAAAAATATGCGAAACGGTTTCACACTTCGCAGCTTGGTGCACTATGTGTGGACCGGGCTTAAGAGACGCGTCCTCAGTTGTTTAAATGCAACAATTGCAGCCTACGTTACTACGTAGGCTGCAATTGTTGCATGTTGTGCAATTGTTGTGGTTATGGACAATTTGTCTGATCTCCGAGCCAAGACTTTTTTATGTGATAGGTAATTAGGTAACGCCCTGTTGGTCTAGTGGTTTAAGTACCGGGCCGTGATCTCGGGGTCCCGGATTCGATTCCCGGGTCGAGCAAAAGTATGTTTCGAATTTTTCGAACATAGCTCGGGTTTGTGATCACCAATCAGCATTAGGCAAGCGTGGTGATTAAGCTTAATCCCATCATAGTAGCGATAACTTGATTTCTATGATGGAGGCCTTTGCCCTGCAGTGGGACAGTATGTAGGCTGATACTTAAGGTAATTAGGTAGCAGATGAGCAGGATCACCTGATGGTAAGCAATTGCCGCACGCCAGTGGAGTCACAAGTACGCTGCCAACCTTTTATCCCTTTTTCCCGGGTGGGCCTCCGGTACCCTCACTCACTCGGCGAAACCCAGCACAGGTGCTGCTTCACGCCGGTTTTCTGTGAGGCAGTGGTATCAGTCCGGTCGAGCCGGCCCATTCATGCCGAAGCGTGGCTCTCCCACAGTTAAACTGACCAATAAATTATCACAATAACCTGAGCTGATGCTTATTTATAGATTACCAGAATTTATTTCATTTTTTGACGTCTCTTAAAACCGGCAAGAAGCAGCACCTGTGCTGGGTTTCGCCGAGTGAGTGAGGGTACCGGAGGCCCACCCGGGGGGGGAAGGGGATAAAAGGTTGGCTGCGCACTTGTAACTCTACTGGTGTTGCAGGTGTCCATGAGCGGAGGCATTGCTTACCATCAGGTGATCCGCCTGCTCGTCTTCTACCTGTCACATAAAAAAAAAATTGTTAGGTTTTTTGCTGACCCGTCAAATAACGCCTGTTCAAATAATGGCGGCAGTTGGTGCCTGCGATGCATAATAAATAGGCATGCAACTAGTTGCATGATAAAATTAATAACAGTATAAGCGGGATGTATTGCCGCTTTATTGCATTTGAAAATTTATAAAGAATTAAGTAGGTAAGTATGATTGGGCGACTCGCCATATTAAATTATATTTAAAGTACATATTATCTGTTTCATCAACAAACATTTGTAATGGTGCGGGAATCGAACCCGTGACCCTTACGTCTCAACCTGCGCCGCTCAAACCATTGCGCTAAACGAGTCATCAAATATCTGTTAAATCCGTCAATAGCGAAATAAGTAGGTACGATTAAACAAAATAAATTACGTTGTGTTTTAGTCGGCGCCTAAAACGTGAAGTGCCTTCAAGCCCTCGAATTTAGTACCTACTAAACTCAGTATTCAGTAGTGTTGTTGGTGTTCAGTATACTGAGTACTAAATTGTAACCATAGGTATACTTAAATCGTCTAGGTATGTGATACAGCTATTCTCAACCATAAACTTGTTATCATTAATTTTAAAGCATTAAATCACAGTCAGTGTTTTGTCTATGAACATTGCATTAAGTAATAAATTAAGCTAATATTAGATTGGCCGTGCGCCTAAACGCTGGCTACGTTTGGTTAAGTAATTCAAGGCGTTGCGCGATCCTAAAATGATACAGTACGACAATAGTGGCCTAATTTGGCCGATGACTTATTGGCAAATGATCACCATCATATCAGCCCACATCCACCTCTTCTCTATCACGCCACTCCCTACAGTCCCCAGCCAGCCTCATCCATTGTTTCCCCACTACCATTACAATATCGTCTAAATAAACTAGGACAGGTATAAACTAGGATATTGAATAGAGAAACGATATTTAAAAATACTTGATATAAACGGGACTAAACACGAGGATATTATAAGCTGTAAAGCCCAGACAGCAGACACAATAGAAAATCAATTGTTTCATGCCTTTTGGGTCTTACGACGATAAAGGCATTAACTTCATATTAGGACCGCCTCTATCCTGAGTGACAATTTTTTTTTGATATCACGGATCTTTTAAATGATTTTGATTTCACATAGGTTTGTTTCGAAATCAATACTTAATTAATAAATAGCATGCAAGGACATGTTCGACTACCCCCAAGAAACGTAAAATAAATTTTAGTCCTAATTACGCTTGCCATTTCAATAAAACGATCTTACATTCCAAATTCGAACCAAATTCCCAATCAGCCAAGAAGACATTCATCAACATATTATGTACAGTCAAAAAACAAAAGAATAAACTCCACAGACGCTAAACGCCCAATCAGTGAAACCTCAAAGAGTGAAACGAAACGAACCTGACATTTAAACATCGATAAATGTAGATGGCACCTCTTGGCTCAGTACTGGCTCATCCCGGGCCGGGGCGGTTGCGTCGCGCGCATTCCCCGAGACCTCGCCTATAAAATCGCTAAAAAAACCCGCGCGACCGAAATATAAGTAACAATTCCACTTATCATGAATAAACAACGCAAAACAATAACAAAATGTCGTCGTAAAAGCTGAAATTAAAGTTAAAGCATAATAAATCCAGGACCCTCTTTGCAAGGATTGAAAGGGAGTGTGCGAAAAGGTTGGAGTAATGAGGTTCTTTCTGTAATTAAATTATGACTAAATTCCTTGGTGCGTGAGTGAGTGATTTGATAAAAAAAGTGATTTACTTTTTTAATTGGCACTGCTTGGCTATGGGCGAGGGTATGGTGATATCTCGCTCCTGTGTCCTGATATTCTAACTATAGTAAGTATGTATATAGATTATATTTTTATCAGTCAATGATTTTTTATTGCTTTCCAGGGCAATAAATTAGCAAGATTTTGGAAATGCTTTTTGTTTATATTTTGCATGGATGTTTATTTTTGATTTTCTTTGCTTGTATTGTTTTTTAATAAAAATTTTTTTGCTCGTCTCAATTTTATACAGGGTGTATTGAACACTTATATCCTTGTAGGCTTAGTTGCTACTCGTTATTAACCGACTTCATTTGAAACAAAATTTGACTTAAAATATTGAAATTCGAATGAATGTTTTTGCAAAATTACTGAACGGGACAGGCAGATTTTTTGAATGGTTGCATTTGAATCTGATAATTGTTTTTTTTTTCTTACTAATGTTCCAAATAATGAGAGAAATAAAACGGATCCACACTTTCATTGAGGACATGCAAATATTTTTTGATCTAGGTGTTATCTTCTTAATGGCAAGCACGTTTGGTAAGTAGGGTGAATGTGCCCCTTTTCGGCCATTTAGAGGACTTGTTGACTTTGAGACATTGTTTTTATATGATTATTTAATCCCGGAATAGTGGGTGTAAACTTTTTAGCTTCAAATTATAGTCTAGTTTTAATATAAATACCGCATTTACTTCTCAATATTATAGAATAATTGTTAAAAAATAAAATCTCCATAAGTAGCAATTTTGCCGGTTTTCGGCCACTCCTTCTATTTTTCGGCCATGAATTTAGCTAGTTCTCGGCCACTAAATAACACAAGGAAAAATGAATTTTATGACATAAAAATTAAGAAACATAATTGATTAAAACCAAGAATTCCAAATCAATTAGTTTAATTATGATAATAATTTAATATTACAACAAAATTAACAAAGGAACAATAATCTTTGCGTTTTGACTAGTAAAAAGTTATTTGTAACTTAATAATAGGTGAATATACGATAGTCAAATAGGATAAATAATTATTTTTTAAGATGATCAAAACTAACTTAGGAACTTTGTTGTCAATTGTTATTTTGCTGTTTGGAATCATTTCCATCTTTGTCCCTTCGCCAGTCTTTTTGTTATTATTCCGTTGGCCGAAAACTAATATATTTGAAGTGTTTCTCGGCCACTTTCATACCACTGGCCGAAAACTAAACTTATTTATTTATCAGTTTTCGGCAGTCTAGACAACGTTGTCAATACTATTTACCCGAATTTTATTGCAAATAAAATAAAAAAGTGATAAAAAGGGCACACTTCTTATCTATTGGACACACGATCCTGCTTTATTTACTTGATTTTACTGTCAGTATTATCGATGGGCTGAAAAGTGAAATAAAATCATCCCGATTTCGGCCACAATATTTTACCGGGGCCGAGAAGTAGTTTATTGAAAGCCGGTTTTCGGCCGACAAAAATTAAAAACTTTAACTGAGTATTTTCCAAACAATAACCAATAACAAGTGGCCGAAATCTGACCACACAAATGTGAAGACATCATATTTTGTCTTCCAATTTTTTCTTTTGACAACAACTTACCTCTGACATTAAATTTAAGAGGTTGATTTTTTTTATGTATGAGTCAGTTTTCGGCCTGGCGGCCGAGAACGAGAATCTTCCGAAAAACGTGGTTAGTTACCCGGACATCGAATTAAGATCAATATACTGAATATTATAAACATATCAATTAAAATAACATAAATTCAACTCATCTACAATACAATACGGTAAAATAATTGTTCACCTAACTATAATGACTTCATAACTTACCGTGAAACAATTTTGCGCGCACTATTTTTTTTGTTATATCCAGCACACGATGGCACTGTCCAACTTTCAGATGCTCACTGAGGAAGCAACTTATGAACTACAAAGCTACAAAATTAAGAGGTGTAATATTAGATTAACTAAGAGTCGACATGACTCTTTAAGTAAGTCTGTGAAGTATACTTTTCTTATTATTCGGGTTTTAACGGCCAATGGCCGAAAACGGGGTATGGCCGGCAAACGGGCACATCTACCTACCCTATAAAAATTTAATTCAGATGATTTGACAGATCTTTAGCCTGATGAGTGCGGGCTCCCGTATGTGCCTACTTAGAATAAATCATTATTTAGATAGGTATCGTGGCAACCTATAATTAAGACCACACTTAGAATGAGTCATTGCGCTGTATTAAGACTATTAAGTTGTGTGTGCCTTGTTGGTTGTCCTAATAAATAAATAAGGCTGTCAAATTATTTCATTACGCACGATACTTCGGTGCAATAAAGACTTATTAAATAACCAAAACGTATTTTTTAAATATTTTTTATTATTTGTGTCCTTTTCGAGGCACATGGTCTCAACTCTCGGGGGATGGTTTAAAATTACTTGCGGTACAGTGGCCAGCACATCAAGATACTACAATCTGTCAAATTTCCTCAGTTGATATTGAACCAAACACGTTTGACATAAAAGTTCGATTCGATTGAAGAAATTTGACAGATTGTAGTAACTTGATGTCTGGCCACCGTACCTAAATTCACGGCTGTTAACTGAGATATATTTTCGTAATTACTTGAAGCCTAAATGAACCTATGAGATAGCTGTCAATAAATAATAATGTAGGCAAATAATCCTGGGTCTACCAGGCCCCCAATTCTCGTGATTTTAGATATGAAAATCCATAGTGGAAATCATGCGA
>JABMDO010001334.1:0-18019 GCA_014851415.1 Cnaphalocrocis medinalis
CAATTAGCAAGTACTTTTACTACCCATACGTAAGAAGAATTACTCTAGTGTCAGTATCCTAGACGAAAATGAGGAAATACGAAAATGAGCAGAATATACCACTCATTTCCCTCGTCGAACCGAATCGTATCGATGTCTGTGATTAAATTCTTGTTAATATAGTGAAGTTGGCGTCTTTTATTTCTTTTGCCCAACAGTACTCCTATTGAAGATTGTTAATAGCACGCAAAACCTGAAACATAAACAAAGTGGCGGGAGTTTTGCTAGCGCTTAAATCTTATGTAGATCAATCCTAGCTTTAACATATTTAAAAATAAACGTTTGTTTTACTTCTTTGCACAGTACTGGTAGAAGACTTATTAAAATTTAAGCTCTAAGTAAAAGTCCTGTCGATGCAGATATTGTTTACTAATTTAAAAACAAAACAAAATTATAGAAATCAATAACTTTCGTTTGAATTTCAAACTAAAATGATTGCGTTTGGTATAATTGAAATAATAAATCGTTTCATTTCTGTACTTGCTATAAATTTTGTAATAATGAAACTACCCGTATTTGTCTCTTAATTTGTATCTTCCTCGAAGTGTTTTTACTTATAAAAAACCGAAAATAGCTTTTTAAAATGCATTTTCTATAAGTTAACTAGGCTGTTACACCATAGCATAGAGCAGAATAGCCTTTTTTTCAGTCGTAAAAGCCATTATACCATAACTTATTGCAGAACAGCCTTTTTTTTAGGTCGTAAATGCCAAGTTGTCAATATTTTTTTGGCGTAATCACAAATCAGTTTGGCAAACATTGGTTGTATTTTGAATACCATATAACTGTGTTATAAAGCTCTCGATACTCGATAATTACATCCAAATTTCATTTATATGGCATTATTAGTTTAACCCTTAATTCGACGACGTCCAGTATACTTCCCATTGAACGAAAAAATAAATACATAAAAATTTGACATGAATCTAAAACATTCGGTGTGTAATTTAACCCCTAAGTATCCATCTACACTGTGAAAAAATTGGCAATGGTTTTACATTGATGGTACACGAGTTATCACCAGCGAGACAGCAGGAGGGAAGGACGAGCTACGCGGGCTCTCGGTAATTTGCATTTTATTCATTGTTTCACAACTTATTTTCTTGTATTATTATTAAAAACAAATGATTACATATCCGAAAAGCTATGTATAATATTTTGATTGTCTTACTAAGTTTTGTTTAGTTGTTACGATGTCTACAACTTGCATGTCCAGTATACTTCCCGTTGCCGAATAACTAGTAAACACACTACTCAATACTATGTCCAGTATTCTTCCCCTTGCCAAAGTAACAGTCAATCGGATAATCGAGTAATTTTAGGGATCCGCACATAAAATAATAATTAATGTAAGCTTAAATTAATATTTTAGACCTTCAAGTTCAGAGAACAGCGCTTAGTAGCATAAATGTTGCCTAAAAATGCTCCCTCTGCTATAGATAATGGGTCTGATGTACTGAACCTGAGAATAAGGAAGAAATTGTTGTGCAAGTATCTGAAGAGTTGTCTTCCTAACGTGTAATTGTCTTCCTAAGTGAAATTGAATCAATTCTAAACCCGTCGGTCTCCCAGCCGGCGCCGGTTGGGCTCTCCCAGGACTGAGGACGCTATCTGAGCCGGTCAATGGGCCTCTCAATCTAAAACCACTTGGGCTGTTCCTGGCTTATCCCGGGGCTTTGGAGCGGGGACACGGGCTATACAGACGCAACCTAGTGCTGCGTCCCACTCATTGGACAGTGAGGCACACCAGCACGGCCTTTACTCCAAACGTCCGGAGCTAAAAAAACCCCACGGGCAGCTGCTACTACCCTCCGATAAAGCCCTCACCGGGCGGGGTCCACATCGCTGGAATGCGATAAGGGCGTCTAGGGCAAGAGTTCCTACAGAATTTTCCACAAATCCGCACCCTGCTGGCTGCAGGACGAAGTGCCACTCCGGCCGCTTATGAAGGCTCCAGTCACTCAGAGGGCAATGAAGGAGGCCATGCTTGTAATCTCCTTGTGTGTTAGAAATTATGAGGCCTGCAGGAGATCTAAGGTCGCAGACATAGCCTAATGAGTTGCGTGGCTCAAGTGGCAACGGGCAGGCCACATTGGGAGGAGAATAGACGGCTTTGGGGCGGAAAGATCCTTGAGTGGAGGCCGCTTCAGGAAGTCGTAGCCACAGAGAACATTGAATATTAGGAAAGTCGTAGCCGTGGCAGGCCCCCTCGACCGGACTGACGGGACCGATCTGTCAGGAGAACTATTACGTCTATTGGCTGAAATGATGCTGATGATCTTTAGACCACTATGTTTAATATACTTAAGAATTGATTATAGTCTCATATTTTTGAATAAGCTAAATATCGTTTTTTATGAAGATTTTATATAAAATAATGTCAAGACGTTGGTAATATAATTGTGAGACAAATTATCTAAAAACATAAATATTTTTCTACGGAATCCTTTGTTTCTTATACTCTATCCTTTCGACAACGGGAAGTATACTGCACATAGTTGGAGTTCATCTAATTCTTATAAACTTGGCAACGTCCAGTATAATGGACATAGGTTTTCAGGGTAACTGAAATAGGTAGATTTTTTCAGATATTTTTCCCAGGTTCCTTGACAAGCTAAAACCAAAATCTAGTAACTAATTGACAAATTTAATTTAAAAAAAATCTTGTCGAATTAAGGGTTAAAAGTTATGAATTTAATTCTTAGATTTTTTTTTTGTTTCGGCTCTCCTGAAAAGTGATGATTTGGTGATTACGCCCTTTGAGATTTAAGGTATCGATATTAGTATGGATTTCCTGGTAAATATTCCTTTTTAAACATATGGAACAGCTGATTTATATTTTGTTGATCTAACATGCTGAAAATTTTACAGTGTATAAAATTATATAACGTTGTTTTAGGACGCGACAGATCCATACGCGGACCAAATCCTGAAGCCGGCGGACTCGAGGCGCACCAAGCGCAGCGTTAGCGACCAGGTCATTGACCTCTGTTGAAGGACACGCGGTCATGATGTAAAGCATCAACCTGTATACTGTCCCACTGTAGGGCAAATGCCTCCAAAGTAACACACCGGAAGATTTTCTGTGGGTTTGGAGGGATTTTTCTTAAAAATCAGTTTTTTCGGACATTTCGAGAAACATGCGAACGCAAGATAGTGATTGGATACAAATGCGTTAGACAATCACACCAATCAACCTGGTCTCAAACTTAGCCCCTGTACTATGAGTACCAGATGACGATAATTAACTGGAGGCGTCAACCTAGAATACCCAGAACTAAGAAATTTTAAATAATGTACTTTCTTAAATTGACTTGACCGGGAACCGGACCCGGGACCTTTCGCGCTTCGGGGGAACTAGCCACTGCGCCATCGAGGCCGTCGAATCGAGTTTGGCAACACTGAAATATAATGGTGACTCTAAAATACTCTTAATTTGAATGGAACTCAAACAGCGCCCCCACCAGAAAGTTACCAGTGATGTGACAAATTTTACATAAATGCTACTTATATGACACTTTGTGACTAGTTTATAAGCCAGATCACCGATGCGCTGGACTGATCAAGTGAAATCCGCGGAGATCCCGTGTCAGACTATCAGCGAACAGAGAGAGATGGCCGGAGATCGTGAGGATAACTGTCTGCCTTTAACAAAGATGCCTCAACGTGACCACGACCGCTCTGACAAGAGCGTAGCAATAAAAAGCAGCAAATTTAAACACATCCATCATCTTCAGCGAGACCAAAGTACGACTTGGCTGTCTTGCCACCTGTTAGGGATCGGTCACACTAAACGATTGTCCGCCGCTGACTGTGTCGGTTCGGTGTGAACTACAAGTCCAATATATGTAGGTATAGAAAAGCAATAGACTGCGTAACGCCCACTCACTGTCAGCGGCCGACAATACGTTTGGTCTGAACGATGCCTTAAAGTTGGGTCGCTATAAACACTGTCGTCGAAAGTGATTTGCGAGAGGTTATTAACTGGCAAGAAATAGTGCAGAATCGACTGAAGAGTGACGTTCTCTTGTTTGTGAGCCCAAAAGGCAGTGTGCTTAGTTAAGCCAGCAGTGTAAGACTAGCTTAGCCGCAAATAGGACACACCATGTGCTTTGAGTATTAGCTGACGAAAGCCAGCTGGGACAATTATATTGTGATTACCTACCTATTATTATAAATAAATAAAAATGAATAATAAATAAGAGTCCAAGATTTTGGACTATCCAGTCATCAGTAGTTTTAAGTAGTTGCCAATTGCCAGCGGGCTATTGATACTAATTCAGTTCAAAACGTGAAAATAACTATCAATAGTTTGGAAACACGTTTTAAGAAAACAACCAATAGATTCAAAGGTTACCTTACCTAAGCTAAGGTAGATTTTGTGTATCTTATCCTTATTTAAAGATTATCAGGGTACCCTTATTTACTAATATACATACTATCAAGTTTTCTTATCATAAAGAGTGAGATTAATTAAGTTATTGTAATAAAATAATTTATGTTATGTGTACCAAATAATAAATAATTAAATCTCTGGGAATAAGTGGAATAAGTTCAGAGTTAATAGAATAGGGTCGCTAACCTTTCTCCAGATTTGTCTTAGTTTGAGCAAGCATCCAGGCAGGGTTTTTATTTTTAGTCCAGCATTTCGTTCCTACTAAATGTTTCAACTAACCCTCCGTAAACTATCGAAATTTTCTCTTTCGATAGTGTACATATGGACAGTAGGTTTATTAATTATGTACATCCAAAATACCTATTATCCCTATTTGAGTTTGTCACTGGTGGTGACAAGAAGTGGCACTAGTCTGTTTAATTTACCACTGGAGGCAAGCTCTAAGGGGCAAATGTGAATACGAGATACGAGTATAGGGAAAATCCGGGGATTTTGTGTTTGGTCCTGTATGACATTGTTATACGGCATTACTTCTATTATTTTCCTTTTACTTTTTGTTGAAAACTTGTTTGAATATTTATGGAAAGAAGGAGTTGCTTTTGTAAATATAGCATTATAACAAATTGGATTTGTTTTTACTGTTTTTTTTTCGTATCGTCCACTGATGATAGTACGCCTCCTTTAATGCTGCGCCAAGGATTCCTCTTCCAGTTACACCCTAATAGTCTGTGTAGAAACATGTAAATCAGAAACAGAATTGGTTCAAAAATGCTCCCCTGAGGCACTCCATGTAAGATTGGTATCACATTGCTTAGTATGATTACCTATTTTCACAGACTGCACCCAATTTGTAAGATAACCAGTGAAACTTTCGCTTTAGCCTAAAAATATACACTTATTTGCCCTAGCTTTAAAAAGAATAGCTACTGAGACTGTATCAATAGCTGTACTTAGATCTAGTACTTTGCTATAATAGTTCGGAGCGATATGGTTCTTAAACCTAATGGTCGTCAAGTACATACATCCAATCATATTACAGGGTATAAAACATAAATGATGCATTCAAATTAAAACAAATTATCTTTATAATAATCCTATTTATTAGTCCATAACTTACTCTAAGAGGCGACTACACAATATATAACATATATATTGCTTATCATTTTGTAGCATTGAAACATCGTGATTTCAGCAATCTTACAGATTTATTCAGCCATTAAACAGCTTTTAAAAGCAATCGTTTTCTTACAAGTCAAATCCACTGTTAAATTGAGCTTTAGAAGGATGGATTAAGAAATAGTAATATCATTGTCTTGAATATTCCGCAAGAAGGCGCATTTAGGTCCAACTTCTGGTAATCTAACAAACTTCTTGGTCAATTTTATCTGGTAGATCTGGCTACCCAATTGGACGGGATGGACCTTTTATTACCATAACACCATCTATTGGAGAGTCAATATAGGGGTATATTGACTTCAAATCCCTATTTCAAGCATGGCTTTGACTCGATAGAAAACGAAGAATTCTACTATCTAATAACGGTTTAGAGTTCCGATTTTTCTATTAAATTAATTTCATTTTATTAAAATCCTCGCAATGATGGTTTACTCAAATGAAAAATACGATGTCATTTCGTAGACGACTGGCCCAACTTTGACGACATTGGTACTAATTTTTACATGTCAAAATGTAACCAATCCAGTCGTTGAACCAGTCGTTCACTAACGCCACTATCTGATTTTTCATAAGCAAAAACCCTCATTCTGACTGACTAAAACTCCAAACAGTAAGACAGCAATGCAAGATCAAATATAATCCATTTTAATTGCATCGCTGTCCAACTGGGGAGAAGCAAATGCAGTTTTATAAATAAGTGCCAAGATATGCTACATGGTTAAGATTACAAATATTTTTTTCATTATGAAATGCTGTTGTTGTACCATGCCTGTAGGCATCTGTTCAATAAAGTATATCTATCTATCTATAGAAGTTAAACTATACTTTGATTCATAATCATGTAAAGTAAACTGACAGATGTCAATGTGTCATCCCCATACATTATCACTCAATTTGACACATGCAAAATGTCAAAATGCATAGAAACTTGTCATTTTCATCTGTCAGTTTACTTTACATGATTATGAATCAGAGTATAGCTGTTTAAACCACATAACAGTCTGCAGTTAGACTTCACAAAATGGAGAAATGTACATAAATGACAACTTTGCATAATTTTAATAAACATAAAAAACAGGCTTACCAAACTTCACCACCCTGGCACTTATTTAACACTTTTACATCGTGAACACATCACTAGTTCCACTTTGCACAACACAATCACCCACGCCGCGTCGGGGCCCGCAGCCCCAGGGCGGAGCCCTAGGGCGCCTAGTACTCGTAGTCGTCCCCGTTGGCGTCCTCCGGGTTGTATTTGTTTTCGTCCTCCGGTTCCTGCTTGATTTGGACGTCCATTGCTGGTATGCTGAATTCGGGGTAATCTGTAAAGAGAAATTAATTAAATTGTTAGTTCTGCGTTTGCGACTTCACATACAATGGACCGAAAGAGAGTTTAAGTGCAGATAATGGAGTCCACTTCACATTCAATTGTGTTTGTGAAAATGTTATTAACGCGCTACTACTAAACTATCCGGCTTGGGAGAATTCAAATGATAAGATTATTAGCGATTACAAATTCGATATTAATTTTTTTTTCTTCTACAATTTGATTTATGGAAGTTATTATTTCAATTTATATAAGTATAATAGGTATAAAATCGTTTTTTCTTAAAAAAGGGTTACGACTTTTTGCCTGCGAAGTATCGACACTCATGCTTTAAAGATGACCAGGTTATACTGAGTGTATCTGTAAACATTAACATCGCTTAAAACACATCGCTCATAAGATGCTACATAGACGTAACTTCAAAAATCGTGAAAATGACTTATAAGCGCCATTACATTTAAAAAGTGATATTTTTTATGATGAAACAAAGACGCATAATCATTTCCTTATTTTTGGGGTAGATGGCGCGAGTTGTCTTTGTAGCTTTATCGTAAAATTGCACAATACTTGGTGCGACAGTGACCGATCAGTCAGTTGCGCGGGGGGGCCCGTTGAGTGTGGACATCGCTTGGACATAGTTCGTCGTAACTGTAAGTTATGCCATTTGTTGTATTTGTTTACTGGAGAAACAATGGCGTAACTGTATACAGGAGTGGGTACGACATGAGAGTTCAACATGAGTTTCGTCTTGTCCATGTTCATTTTGAGACCCACTTGTTGAGAGACTCTACTGAGGTCGTCGAGCATTCTGCTTAGGTCTTCCAAGGTCTCAGCCAATGACTACGACATCATCGGCAAATCGAAGGTGCGTCATGTACTCGCCATTTATATTGATGCCATGTCCACCCCATTCCAGAAGCTTAAAAATAACGTCCTCCAACAAAGTTGTGAACAGTTTCGGCGATATGACGTCACCCTGTCTCACACCTCGCTGTAGTGGTATAGGCTTAGACTTCTGGTCCTGAAGACGGACTGACATGGAGGCGTTTGCGTACAGGGACTGCAACACTTGTATGTACCGGTAGTCAATTCGGCACCTTTGGAGAGACTGAAGCACGGCCCAAATCTCGACAGAATCAAAAGTTTCCTCATAGTCCACAAACGCTAAGCACAATGGCAGATTGTACTCCTCGGACTTCTGTACAACCTGCCGCAGCGTATGAATGTGGTCTATGGTGCTAAAGCCTTTGCGGAATCCGGCTCGTTCAGGAGGCTGAAAGTCGTCCAACCTACGTGCGAGACGGTTCGTCATAACTCTCGAGAACAGCTTGTATATGTGACTCAGCAGCGTGAAGGGCCTGTAGTCCTTCAATTGGGATTTATCTCCTTTCTTGAAGAAAAGCCTCACCTCGCCAGTATGCCACGCTTTGGTCGTCTTTCCCTCGATGATGACGAAGTTAAATAGCTTCTGAAGGGCTTTCAGGACCGTTCGTCCACCTGCCTTCAGAAGCTCCGCTGTGACTCCGTCATCATCCGGTGCCTTGTCGTTCTTAAGCTATTTGAGAGCTATGCTAATCTCGTACAGGCTGACGTCCGGGATATCTTCGGTGTAGTGCCGGGTTAATTTGTTATTTCAGCCAATAGACGTCCACTGCTGGACCTAGGCCTCCCCCAAAGTTCTCCACACAGATCGGTCCTGTGCCACCCGCATCCAATGGACTCCCGCGACCTTCACCAGATCGTCGGTCCACCTGGTGGGAGGTCTGCCACGGCTGCGGCCTCCTGCGCGTGGCCTCCACTCAAGGACCTTTCCACCCCAATGGCCGTCTGTTCTCGCAATGTGCCCTGCTCATTGCCACTTCAGCCACGCTAATAATTAGTAATTTGGCCTGATTGGAAACAATTTAATTCCCAGCTACTATGCAAGATTTAATGAGGGACTTTTAGAAGTGACGTGAAGTAAGTTTGCCAAAGCTACTTGTTACTTAATTATCTTCTGATTAACTAATATTTAAAATAGCAATTGAAAGGGCTATGCTCGGAGTATCTTTGAAGGACCGCATCAGAAATGATGTAATCCGACAGAGACCCAGAGTCACCGACAAAGCCCACCGAATTAGCAAAATGAAGTGGCAGTGGGCTGGTCAAATTAGCCGCAGAACTGACAACCGTTGGAGCCATAAAGTCCTTGAGTGGAGACCGCGACTCGGCAAACGTAGTGTTGGACGCCCTGCTACAAGATGGGATGACGACATTCGAAGGCTGGCTAGATTAAGCTGGATGAGAGTGGCCGAAAATCGGGAGCGGTGGCGTGCATTGGGGGAGACCTATGTCCAGCAGTGGATGAGCGCGGGTTGCTAATGATGAAAATAGCCATTAACAAGGATTTTTGCTGTAAACTCGTGATCATTGCGGGCTAACAAAGTATTTTTAATTACTACTATTATACGTATTAAGTGCAAAAAGACGCATGGTCCGTGCTACAAAGACACATCTGGTGGCAACTCTAAAGTTTGATAAGTTACTGTTATATTTTTTTTGCTTTTTGATTTTTGTAGTCGTGTACTTTGAAATAAAAGTAATAAACGATACAAATTGTTTTATTATAATAATTTGGACTCGATTAAACAGTGAAGTTACTGTCTCCAAATGGAAGTCCATTTGGAGAAACAGTGACGCAACTGGGGGGCTGTCATAAAAAAAAAACCATTTTAGAGGGCGAGACTCACTTTTATTTTAGCGTTTTTTCCTTTTTTGTTAAAATACAGTATCTGAGCTATATAAACCAATATATAGGAACGTTCTAGCCCTCATCGTTTTCAGGTAATGCCTGCTAAAGAGTAATTTTTTTTTTAAATTGCATTTTCTACAAACTTGTAAAATGTAAGTTACGTCAATGTAGCATCTTATGTGCGACATGTTCTATCAAGCATTCTGAACAACATGACGCACAGTGGTTCCATTTTAAAAATTAGTGGACATTCGACTAAAAGTTAAGTTAGCGATCTGGTTATTTTTCCTAGGTAAGCTGACATCAATACAAATACCTTTTACTCTTTCATATTTTTCCTTAAAATGCATAATTTACGAGAAAAAAAATATTTAATTTTTTTTTGTATGGAGAAAAAAACATTATATTTTTTTTCTTGCATTGGTTTGAATTGGTCAAGTTTTAACTTCAATTATATTGTACTCTAAGACATTCTGAACATATAAAAAATAAATAACCCGTAACTAACTCCGGGTTCTTCCCGAGATGATTTTATAATCTTTGCTAGTTCAAGTTTTCCCCCTGCCTTTAATTTGGAGATGTAAAAATATAACAACTGTTCTTCGGTATGGTCGTCCTCCGTAGAATTAGAACGTCTTTTTTTCTGTTTATTGCTTTAATCTTTAAAAGGTTTTCTTGTCTGAGTATCGGTGGAGGTCCCTACTTCTGAAGAGCTGACTGATGCAACTGATTGATATGTTTGAGCGGGCTCTTCAGATAGATCTTGCGTGTCCCCCATCACAGCATTTAAATCAATTTTATCGCAAACAGGCCATTTAATACCGTATCCTAACCATGTGTCATTTCGGTTTATAAAAGTTTTAATATTTCGACTTGACGCTGCCCATCTCTTTGTAAGATTTGTCGTGAAATAACGACAAAATTCCTGAATACATAAACGATTTTCATGAGATAACTCATCCGTAATTTCAGAAACTATCACTTCACACAAATACTTGTAATCCTCGAGGTCACCAGCACTTTTGACTTTCATAAACAAATCGAGATAAGTGCACAATTCAGCCATTATTGGTAGAAATATTTCCAGTCCTTCACAGTCGAGCGATAAGAGCGGAATGAAGTTTTATCAATAATCACCTCCTATTTATGTATTAGTCAAAGAGCGCAACAAAAGAAGGTGCACGCGAGCAAGAATGACAGAAAACTGTGTAATAAAAATGATTCATATTAATCCCACGTGCTATTTTATGTTTATTGCATGAAAAATGAAAATGAAAAATGAAGATGAAAAATATTTTATTGTAAATAAACAAATTTTAAGTTAATATACAATCAGAGCTGCCTTTTAAGCTATAAGCCTGAGCCAGGCAGCTCCGCTCTTCTATCTCTTAACTAACTTATATATTATTATTATGAACTATGTGCATGCATGTACATGTTTTTGTGTGTATTATGTGTGTGCATGAACACCACAAAAAACTTTGGTTCAGTAAAATATTAACTTAACGCAATTATTAAAACTAATCATCATTATTCTGATAAAACAGGGCAAAGAGAATAATAAAGGTTCTTAACATGGAGAATGTTATTTAATTATTATTTCTGATTCATTTTCCAAATTAGATGTAGGATTTTAAAAACAAAACATAAAGGGGTTTTTTTAGATGCAATTTGCTGCTGGTTGACTCAGAAAACCAAGAAAATATAGAAGAAGAACTGATGACGATGGAGTCAGAAAACCTACCAGATTTTCTTAGGGTTGTCAAGCTTACATCAGCCCTACATTAAACAGTCCCTTGCCCTACAAGGGACAAGGACAACTCTTTTCAGTGCTACACATTTTTCTATAAGTTTCTTGGAGTGCGATGTCAAATGAAGATGTCAAAATCAAAAGATGAGAATGATTTGCATTACGCAGAAACTAAACCTGAGGAATGTAGATGACTCGTTTATTTCCCACGTGGTAGGTATTTTATGGATATTGTCAGCAATCAAAAACTTTGTATTGTTAAGAATATAAACTTAATGGACTTTGGTATTATATATCAACAGCTTGTAAGCTCAAAATTATATTAAAATTTTTTATATATACCCCCCCCCCCCCCCCTACCAAAAAAATCCAGCGGAATATTCAATACTTATTCGCGAAATGTACAAAAAATTTCTTCGTTTTTTGTGACATCCTTAACTTCCAAAGCCGCAAGTGGCCGCGCGTGATTTATTTTTTTATATGTTCAGAATGTCTTAGAGTACAATATAATTGAAGTTAAAACTTGACCAATTCAAACCAATGCAAGAAAAAAAATATAATGTTTTTTTCTCCATACAAAAAAAAAATAAATATTTTTTTTCTCGTAAATTATGCATTTTAAGGAAAAATATGAAAGAGTAAAAGGTATTTGTATTGATGTCAGCTTGCCTAGGAAAAATAACCAGATCGCTAACTTAACTTTTAGTCGAATGTCCACTAATTTTTAAAATGGAACCACTGTGTGTCGTGGTGTTCAACCACTTTTCGATATTCATCCAAAAATTTTTTTGTCACGTGCGTTACCGACTTTGTATGGAAAGATTATTCAAAATGACCAAGTCACGTGACCGAATTTGTATCGAAAGATATTTTTATGTGAATTTTCAAGTCATAGAATGTTGTTCAGAATGGTTGGTAGAACACGTGGTTAAAGGGATGTAAATGTTCACAGATACACCTTGTATTGTTGGTTTGTTTGTGTAATGTGTTAGAGTTAGTAAGCCGTATGTTGCCACGTACCGTCCATGGGCTCCTGCTTGACCTTGACCTCCTCGGGCTTGACCTTGTGCTCCTTGCGGTCGCGGTCGCGGCGCGAGCGCTTCTTGTCGCGTCGCTCGTCGCGCGCGCCGCGACCCGCGCGCCGCTCCGACCGCGAGCGCGAGCGACGCCGCCGCCGGCTGACAAGGGAAACGATAAGATATAGTCGTTAGAACCAGACGGCAGACACAATAGAAAATTAATTAGGATTTTTGCAAACTAAACATTCGATAGATAGCGTTACGTCAGGCCTGTCCCACTCCGCGTGTACCTACGAATTTGCAAGTACATGCGGCGTCCCCTCTGGAGGGGACGATCAGTAGAAAATCACGAGCGAGCGGCGACGCATGTGCGACAGTTGCGTGCGATAGAAAGAGAACGCACTTCTAGGTATGAATAATTGTAGGTGTTGAACGTTGGGCGGTCGGAATTTAAAATTTATGTTATAGCCTGAGGCATTATTTTTCTGTAAACGCGTTTTTAGAAGTGGGTTTTCTGTACCTTGTACTATTAAGTATTCTGTGGTTACGTTGAAGTCTGCCGGCACAAAATAATAACACACAGAAAATAGACTCAGCCTGGTTTTGAAATTAGAATAGCAGGACACAATAGAAAATCAACTGATTTGAATTTTATCCCCTAATAGGACATGACTCATTGAAGAATAATCGGATTTCGCTCGTATGTCATGATAGATAAGGTTCAAAATCTTGTGGGATCTATTTTCAAGTTTTCCAAGGATCTATTTTTCAGTTGGCTGCAATGACGAAGCCAACTGATTGTGGTGATTATAATTAACGCGCCAGACATAGGCGTACGCCCAAAAAAAAAATCAGATTTTTACACCTTAAATTAAAACAGGTATGTCATATATACATTCATTAACTAACTAGTTAGATTGGTGGCAGAAGAGCAAATGGATCACCTGATGATAAGCTATAAAAATCAGCGGTTCCATACATTTATTGCCTGATGAATATTATTTTATGTGTATATAGTATTACAAGGTAGCCGCTGAAAACCAGCGTCGGGGCAGGTCATTTGGACCTATTCGTCGCCGTAATTCGGCTACGGCGACTAATATAGCTGAGCGGCCTCCTATTTGGCGCATAAATATCATCATAAATTTTATTGCTCTTGTCTATTTTTGTGATTTTTTTCTTTTTAATTGTGTGTATTTTACTGTGTGTGATTTTGTGCCAAATAAAGTTTTCATTCATTCATTCATGTGTGATAATATATTGAGGGTATATGAGGGTTTTGGGACTAAAACGTCAAAAATATAGCGGTGTATGATATAATAGTTAGTGTTAGTACTGACCTCTCGCTGTCGTCGTCCTTGGCGCGCTCGCGGCGGCGCGTGCGCGACGTGGAGCGACGCCGCGAGCGCGAGCGGCTGCGGCGTCGGCCTGATCGACATAATAAATAAATTAAATTTAGACAGACAATCACACCAATCAACCTGGTCTCAAACTAGGGCAACTTCTGTACTATGGGTACCAGGCAGGGATGTTACGAATATTCGCATTCGCTTATGCGAATGGTTCGCATCGTTTTCAACATTCGCATTCGCTTAAATCTATGCGAATGCGACTGTGTGCGTGCGTGAACTCGTGACTCTTGATCTTGCTAGACTGACATCGGCTTCATCGGTCGCGCGTACAGTGCGGCAGTATGTCTTTTGTCTTTTAAGTAATAAAAATGATTGATTTATTTGTTGTTGTTTTAAATTTGATGTGACTGATGTCTTAAGTACTTAACATTCGCATTCGCGAATGTGAAAATTTTGACATTCGTAACATCCCTAGTACCAGGTGACGATAATGGGGGCTACCGCGTGTGGAAAATCCGTTAGATGGCGTACGTGTAGACTGAGGTCAAACTACACGGTGATTGGTTATTTTTGATGTGAGATGTCAAAATGTCACTAAACAACCAATGACGTTGAAGTTGGACCTCGAGTCTACAAGTACGCGTTGTATCGGGTTTTCCACACGCGGTAGCGCCCATTAACTGGGGGCGTCAACTAGACCCAAGAAAACTTAGAATAATGTAGTTTTCTAAATTGATTCTTTATGCATTTACAATGGGGAGTATTCTCAGGAGCTGTTCGGCCTTGTTCCAGCTGCAAATTTTCACCATCGTTCATCGCGCCAGTAAATAACATCCACATCATTAGATGGATTTTATTCCACCACAGTGCGTTTTGCACGTCACTTTTTACCGCGCACAGTGAAACTGTGGAATCATCTGCCAACGATGGTGTTTCCGAACAGATACGACCTAGTGATATTCAAGAAAAGGGCTTATTCCTTCCTTAAAAGCCTGCAACGCATTTGTGATGCCTCAGGTGTTGCAGATTAGGGATGTTACGAATGTCAAATTTTCACATTCACGAATGCGAATATTTACGCCGCGAATGTGCGAATGCGAATGTTAAGTACTTAAGACATCAGTCACATCAAATGTAAAAAAACAACATATAAATCAATCATTTTTATTACTTACAAGACAAAAAACGAGTTCACGCACGCACGACCTGCACACATTCGCATTCGCATAACATTCGCATTGATTTAAGCGAATGCGAATGTCGATGCGAATGTTAAAAACGATGCGAACCATTCGCATAAGCGAATGCGAATATTCGTAACATCCCTGTTGCAGGGATCTGCAACTGGGCTGCGGTGATCACTACTTACCGAGTGAGCCGTCTCTCCGCTGTAAAATTGTAAAACAAACAATTGACTTGTCAAAGTGTACTCACGCTCGCGGTCCCTGTCCCTGTCGCGGTGTTGGTCGCGGTGCTGCTCGAGCCGGTAGCGCTCTCTCTCTCGCTCGTTGTCCTCGCGGCCCGAGTGCTTGATGTTCACGTCCGCGCCGCCGCGCCGCGTGCCGCCGAGCCCGCCGCCTGGAATACGTTCGCATGCCAATGACGGGTTTGTAATAAAATAAACCTATACTCAGATTTTTAATCATGTGGAGTAAACAGACAGATGCAAATGTTTTTTTTTTTATATGGCCTGTATTCGTGACACATTTAATTTTGCCAATGTCAAGTGTAGTTTGATAAAGTGTAGTCAACAGTCGAAGTCACAGTCACTCAATAAAACGCCGGTGTTTAGCGTTTTAATGTCCTAAGGATTCTGTGGAGACTATTTTTAACAAAGCCGTAGGTTTTAAGACTCTATTAGGTCAAAGCAAATTGTTCACGTGACAACTCACTCGACACACAATAGCAGTGTTAAAAACGACACAATTCAATGATTCTTATATTAATATCACCCTGCGGCACTTCACTGCACAAAGTAACACCAAATTTGTACACTAAAAACCACTAGATACTTAATTAAAATCTTTGGATTGCAACAGCCGATGCGGCTTGTTTCACAGTTACCCACAGAATCCGATGCAAATGTTAAGTTTCTATACATTTTGACATTTTTCATTTGTCAAATTGAGTGATCATGTATGGGGATGACACGATGACATCTGTCAGTTTAATCCACATGATTAAGAATCAAAGTTTATACAGATAGATAGATCATCATCATTATCAGCCTGTTGCTGTCCACTGCTGGACGTAGGCTTCTCCAAATGCTCGCCACTTTGATCGATCATCGGCTACTCGCGTCCAGCTCCAGCCAGCCCTCTTGCGCAGATCGTCACTCCATTTGGCCTGAGGCCGTCCTACACTACGTTTACCGAGACGCGGTCTCCACTCCAGAACTCGTTTACCCCAACGGTTGTCAGTTCTGCGGCAGATATGGCCAGCCCACTGCCACTTCAGCTTACCATATCATCCACATTAACGTCACGATATGCCACCTAGAGGATTTTTCACTTCTTGTAGCACTTGTACTAGAGATATCAGACAACAGAGAATCCTAAATAAAACACAAGTGTTCATCAAACGAATGTTTGTCCAGGGTGGGTATCGAACCCACGACATTTGTCGTATGAGGCAGAGTACTACCATATAATATTATGTCAATTATATAAAAGTGAGTGCCATTAGGGTTCCGTACCTCAAAAGGAAAAAACGGAACCCTTATAGGATCACTTTGTTCCGTCTGTCTGTCTGTCAAGAACCTTTATTTTTTAATCATGACACATATCAGTTTTGTAATAAAAGGGAAAACGTTGGGCGTCACCTGTTTTGTTAATTAATATTTGGTGCTAAAGTTATTAATTTTTTTTTATATTGAGGACAATCAAGATAACCCCACTCCGCCTGATGGTAAGCGGCCGTGACATCCAAATATGAGATTGACAGGACAAAAGAACAGAAAGTGTCCATTGAGTCTGTCACTCTCACCTTGAAGGCCTGCTGAGATGTCGTTTCACGCCCCGCTTAAAAAACCAGAGAGGGAACTGTGGGAGAGCCATGCTTCGGCATGAATGGGCCGGCTCGACCGGAGTGATACCACTGCCTCACAGAAAACCGGCGTGAAGCAGCTCCTGTGCTGTGTTTCGCCGAGTGAGTGAGGGTACCGGAGGCCCACCCAGGGGGGAAGGGGATAAAAGGTTGGCAGCGCACTTGTAACTCCACTGGTGTTGCAAGTGTCCATGAGCGGCGGCAATTGCTTACCATCAAATGATCCGTCTGCTCGTCTGCTACTTACCTATTACATAAAAAAATTTAAAATATTGTCTTCTCTCAGTAAATTGTTCCATCTACATTATAAAAGGTACTTTCCATCCATGTGGCATGGTCGTGGGATGCCTTGTATATATTGTATAGTTATTTTGTTATTATATAAAACTTTATTGAACTAGGCTTCGTACAATAGGCGAACTTAATGCCAAGAGGCGTTCTCTACCAGTCAACCTTTGGGTCAAACCAATAATAATAATAGCTCCACTCACCCAGCCTCCTCGGCAACTTTTGGGTTACTTACTCAACTCACTTGGATTGCTAAAAAACTTCTCTTGTCAAAAAAAATTACGTGTTTTGTGAAAAATCATCTCATATTGACTTTAGTAAACTTGTATTGTCTGTCTGTGAAGTGGTGTGACTATGTTTTAAGAAATAAATGTTTATTTATTTATTAGTTTCTTATCTTATCTTATACTCTGATTCATAATCATGTAAACTAAACTGACAGATGTCAATGTGTCATCCCCATACATTATCACCTCAATTTGACACATCAAAATGTCAAAATGCATAGAAACCTGTCATTTTCATCTGTCAGTTTGACGACCCGTTTGGTTCAGTGGTAGTGAATGCTGCGTCTGGGCCAAGGGTTGCGGGTTCCATCCCCGCACAGTACAAACATTTGTGTGCATAAACATGTCTATTTGTATTGGTCTGGGTGTTATCTATGTATTATAAGTATGTATTTACAAAAGAAAAGTATTATACGTATATATTTGTAATCCCACTGTTGGTTCTGTTATCTGTAACACAGGTGCTTGAGCTACCTATCTCAGAGTCAGACCATGTATGTTGATGTAGTGAAATATTCAACAAGACGTCTGTTCTTTTAACACGAGGTATCCTAATAGACTTGTTTTGCCTTCTGTGTCGACAAGTTTATACAGTCGAAATACTTACTA